>LQRL01038772.1:0-10088 GCA_001703475.1 Hydroides elegans
TCTCTCTCGCCTGTCTTGTTCAATGTCATTTCTACATCGTTCACCCAAGGAAGATACACATTGCCGACTGCTGATTGTGTAGTGATTAGCATGCCATTTGGCTGAGGGTGTCAGAATTATATATATTCTCTTTCTTTTTTTTTCTCTCTCTCTCTCGCCTGTCTTGTTCAATGTCATTTCTACATCGTTCACCCAAGGAAGATACACATTGCCGACTGCTGATTGTGTAGTGATTAGCATGCCATTTGACTGAGGGTGTCAGAATTATATATATTCTTTTCATTTTTCTCTCTCTCTCTCTCTCTCTCTCGCCTGTCTTGTTCAATCTCATTACTACATCGTTCACCCAAGGAAAATACACATTGCCGACTGCTGATTGAGTAGTGATTAGCATGCCATTTGGCTGAGGGTGTCAGAATTATATCTATTCTCTTCCTTTCTCTCTCTCTCGCCTGTCTTGTTCAATCTCAGTACTACATCGTTCACCCAAGGAAAATACACATTGCCGACTGCTGATTGAGTAGTGATTAGGATGCCATTTGGCTGAGGGTGTCAAATATGTATTTATTATCTTCTTTTTCTCTCTCTCTCTCGCCTGTCTTGTTCAATCTCATTTATGCATCGTTCACGCAAGGGAGATACACATTGCCGACTGCTGATTGGGTAGTGATTAGCATGCCATTTGGCTGAGGGTGTCAGAATTATATCTATTCTCTTCCTTTTTCTCTCTCTCTCTCTCTCTTTCGCCTGTCTTGTTCAATCTCATTACCACATCGTTCACCCAAGGAAAATACACATTGCCGACTGCTGATTGAGTAGTGATTAGGATGCCATTTGGCTGAGGGTGTCAAATATGTATTTATTATCTTCTTTTTCTCTCTCTCTCGCCTGTCTTGTTCAATCTCATTTATGCATCGTTCACCCAAGGAAGATACACATTGCCGACTGCTGATTGTGTAGTGATTAGCAGGCCATTTGACTGAGGGTGTCAGAATTATATCTATTCTTTTCATTTTCTCTCTCTCTCTCTCTCTCTCTCTCTTTCGCCTGTCTTTTTCAATGTCATTTCTACATCGTTCATCAATAAACGATACACATTGCCGACTGTTGAGTGTGAATTAATTAGCATGCCATTTGGCTGAGGGTGTCAGAATTATATCTATTCTCTTACTTTTCTCTCTCTCGCCTGCCATGTTCAATGTCATTTCTACATCGTTCACCCAAGGAAGATACACATTGCCGACTGCTGATTGTGTAGTGATTAGCATGCCATTTGGCTGAGGGTGTCAGAATTATATCTATTCTCTTCCTTTTTTCTCTCTCTCTCTCTCTCTCTCTCTCTCTCTCTCTCTCTTTCTCTTGCCTGTCATGTTCAATCTCATTTATGCATCGTTCACCCAAGGAAGATACACATTGCCGACTGCTGATTGTGTAGTGATTAGAATGCCATTTGGCTGAGGGTGTCAAATATATATTTACTATCTTCTTTTTCTCTCTCTCGCCTGTCTTGTTCAATCTCATTTATTCACCCAAGGAAGATACACATTGCCGACTGCTGATTGTGAAGTGATTAGCATGCCAACAAGACTTGGCTCCATGCACTTTTACATTTTTTAACCGAAAATATATTTCCCCCATTTCTCATCTCAAGTCTACTCGGTTTCTTATGTTTAAGAAACCCGGTCTAGACTTGAGATGAGAAATTAACCATAAATGTTTTATTAGCCAACCCGATTCCGGTTTAAAATTACCTTGATCTGCCAGCAGGCGCGGATTTAGAAGGGGGCGCACCCGGCGCACGCCTCCTGTTCGCCCTTATATGTAAGACTAAAAAATAAATTTGCGTGCCCCGGTTCAGCCTGATAATTCATACAGTTGCGTCCCTTGGTTCAATATTTTCTGGATCCGCGCCTGGCCAGTGCTTTTTAAAAACAAATTCCAGGTGCACGAGTTAAGCATTGGTGCTTCGTCAAAGAGCTGGAACACCTCCTATGCGCAGTCCAACAAAGCCATTCTCTTCTTATTGTCCGTAATGTTTCTTAAGAAACCACATACCATAAACTCAATGTGGGCATGTCGAACACTGGCGCTATATCTCTCTCTCCTTCCCTCTCCCCCCTCTCTCTCTCTCCCTCTCTCATGAATCTATCTCTAAATCTAACACTCTCGAATCTATACACTGTCTATATATTTATCGTATCTCTAACTCTCTCCATCCATCGTTTTCTTTAGGGGCACGGGTTCCCTGAGCACTGGTGCCTCGTCGATGAACTAGACCACCTTCCTTACGGAGACCAACAACGCATCACCATTCCTTCTAATGGCCTGTTTTCTTCTTAAGCTCAACTCAATTTATGTTTGTCCAATGATTGCTCTCTGTCTTAAATTCATCATCATCATCATCATCATCATCATCATCATCATCATCATCATCATCATCATCATCATCATCATCATCATCATTATCATCATATTTTCTATCTCCTCTTCTCTCCTGCTCTCGAACTATTTTGTTCGCCTTGTCCAATATCTTAATATTGTATATGTGATATACATATATTATATATATTGTAATATCGTGAATCAAGGTGCACGGGTTGAGCACTGGTGTCTCGTCGACGAACTAGACCACCTCCCTTACGCCGACCAACAACGTATCGCCATCCCGTATAACAAAGAAGAGGAAGAGTACTCACAGTGTACTTATTATGTGGATAACTATACTAAGTACAACGATGAGGAGCTGTGTTGGACTGAGGATTTCAATAATAAGACGTGGCGCTCAACTGCTGAGTGTACGGCGTGGGAGTATAATCGGACCGAGTTCATTGATAGCCCTGTGTCTGAGGTAAGGATAATATATCTATTTCATCCCTTACTGACATACCTACAGTGGCGCGCAGGCTTAACTTCTCGATTTCTCTAACGTTTAGCGTTTAGCGTTTAAGGGTTTGCAAGATCAGAATATAGCGTGTAACGTTTAGCGTTTAGCGTTTAGCGTTTGATGAAAGGGCATATAAGAAATAAAGATAAGCACTCACAATAATGTCTTCTATATACCCTTCACACCTGTGGGTGCTATGGTTTAGCGTTTAGCGTTTACCGTTTAGCGTTTAGCGTGTAACGTTTAGCGTTTAAGGGTTTAGCGTTCGGCGTTTGTGCGTTTAACGTTTAGCGTTTAGCGTTTGTCTCGAGAAGTTGGGAGTGCGCGCCACTGTACAGTCGCGAATCTTTCTTACTTCTGGTGCTCAACGCATAAACGATAAACGCATAAACGATTAACATTAACGGAAGTAACACAAACCATTCAATGCATGAACGATAACCATATAATCGTTTGAACGTACGAGCACAAGGTCCGCTGAGTGACATTGAAACATATTTAGAGGCTCTAACGCGGATCGAACTCGCGACAATACGATCACATGACATCCTAGTGCTATACGAATAAAAAACAAACACAAAGAAAGGGGAAACGGGAATAAGAGGCTTGATCGCGCGCCATTACCATGGATTTCGTACTAATTAAGCTCAATTTTCCTATAAAGCATGTTTACCGATTATCTTCAATCAAGGGCACCCCACGAAACATTTTTCAAAAAGTGGTAAAATTACCTTAAAACAATTACAATTATCAAAAACAACGAAATAATTGTTTTTGAACATTTATATTTTGCAAAAAGCTGTTCCCTTTTTCCAAGCCAGCTGGGCTGTTCCTACCTTTCTAGCCAGCTTGGATCTGAAAAGGAACACCTTTTGCAAAAATTGAAATGTTGAATATTACCAAATTACCTATCATATCTTGCAAATATCAATTTATTAGACAATTACAAGCGCATTTGATCAACTTCGAGATAATTATTCTCAATATTAATTACGAAATCAAGAAATTATCAAAAAAGGTGTTCCCCAAACTGCACAAATCTCCAAGCTAGAAGACATTTTCTCAAAATTTCCAAGTAAAGCCGTAAAGCCAGCTGGAAATTGGTGGGGAACACCTTTTTCGGGGAACAGCTCGTGAGGTGCTCCATTTCAATTATATGCGTTGTAGTACAGAATCTGCAGAGATTACGTTTGCAGTTTAACGAACTAGGTATACTCTCCGGCTATTTAGAATAAGGAACATTTGTTTCCACCTGCAATTCTTTTCATTGTTTCTATTATGTGTTTTTGTAGTTCGACCTGGTTTACGATGATGACTAAAACGTGTCACTGTCGTCGACTCTATCTCTCTCTTTTCTTTTCGTCGGTATATGTCTACAGCTTTATTTATTTATTCATTAATTTTCAAATGTCTGAATTTTGTTCCAGTTCGACCTGGTTTGTGGCGATGACTACAAAGTGGCGTTGTCGTCGACGCTGTATCTCTTCGGCGTACTCGTCGGATCCGTCATGTCCGGAATCCTCTCAGATAAGTGAGTATTATGTGGATATGTATGTGTGTGGATATGCATATGTGCGAATATGTATATGGGCGAATATATGAATGTGTGGATATATATATATATACGGATATGTTTATGCGCGGATATGTCATGTGCGGTTATGTTCATGCGCGTATAGGTATGTTTGCGTATATGTATACGCGTGCATATGTTTATGAGCGTATATGCACAGATTAGTACATGCGTATGGGCGTATATGTTTATGCACAAAAATGTTTATGCGCGGATACATATGTGCGTTTATGATTATGAGAGGAGTACACGCGTATATGTACATGTATAATTGCATACATGTTTATGCGCACATAAGTATATGCACGGATAAGTTTATGCGCGAATATGTATATGTACGAATATGTTACAATTTCATGTGTGGATAAGTGTAATGCGCATATATGCTTATGAGCGTAGATGAATATACATGGATGAGAACATGTGTATGCGCGTATATGTTTATGCGCCAATACGTATAAACGCAAATAAGTAGTTGTGCTGATATTTTTTGTGCATGAATATATATGAGTGTATATGTACATTGCATGTGTTTGGATATATACATGTGCTAATATGTATTTGCGCGTTTTATTAATTATGAATTCATTTGGAGTAGCAGATTAAACTGCGTTTTAAAACGCAAATGTAACCACACCCTTTCCACGCCCAAACCACGCCTTTATGGCGTGGTATAAATGACATTGCAAAAATGCATTATAAAAAAAGTGTTTCTGGGTCAAAAACTGCAAAAGGCTGTTATTTATTAAGTATATTCATGTGCTTTTGTTTTTCATGATAAAACTATCATAATGGTGAATGATAAATGATAAAAACTACAAATGACACGACCTTAATCGACCCTTCGCTTGCTTAACATCAATCTGAAGATTATATGAGTGGTTTCATTCTTGACTTCTTTTCTTGTATTTTTTTAATATATATGGCCAGATGCTCACTCACTAAATGAGAACAGTCAGTTGTTTAATTATCTTTAATTATACTTGCGTAACCCCAAATCTATTTGGAATAGATTTGGGGTTACGCAAGTCATTATATGCCTTTATGTATGCTTAAATTGTTTATATTATTTTCATCCGAGAAATATGAATAGACAATAATTTATGCGGATCCGGACTCTATCTGTCAAGTCAGGTTTTATATGTAAAATGATCAAGTCATTAATGTATTTGAGCTGTGAAAATCGAATGAATTATTCACAGGCTTAGTATTAAAAAAGCTGCGTTTCGAACGCTAATGTAACCACGCCCTTTTACACGCCCTATAACCACGCCTTAATGGCGTGGTGTAAATGACATTGTAAAAACTCATTTAAAAACATATATATATATATATATATCGAGCAAAAATTGCAAAAAGCAGTTTAAGTACTTGTTATTGATTTGCTTCCGTTTGTATCTGTGTGTTTACAATAAAGCCACAATGGGTTGATGTTAAATGATTAAAAAAAACAGAAATGACAAGGCCTTATCGACCTTACGTGTGCTCCACATCAATCTGAAGTTAGTATGAGTGATTCGAGAGATTTTATTAATCTCTTGGCTTAATGAAGTTGCATGTTAAGATGCTACTTAAGATCATTTGAAGTTTTGTCTATATTAAGGTTATATAAAGGATATTTAAAGCAACATTTAAGGCGGATGCTATATTTTAAGTATGTCCTTATAAAATGACATCATATGCAGTGTAGCATGGTTCAGAGAATATTGAACGGGAGGGGCTGGGGCGTCAATTATATCAGATATCAGAGCGAACCGGTGCGCAAATTTATTTCTTGTTATAAGATACAGGAGCGACTGAAAGTATAGATGGGGATTAAGAGGGGAGCCCGTTTCCCTTTTTCCAGTTCCCATAATGACTTTCAACATTTATATATTTGAATTCTGTCCCGGGTTCGTATTATTACGTTTTTCATAAAGCTCACGTTCAATTCATTTTTTTTTCAGTCATTTCTGTTTGTTTTTAAATTTCGGTTATTCGCCTCATCAAGCGTTATTATTTCTGAATTCACTTTCGGGGTAGACCCTTTAGAGTTTTTACAATTCGTCACTTAAATATATTAAATATATTCATTTACATACTTAAATGTAATGAGAATGCATTCAACTAATTTATTTTCTTGTAATAATTAGAGTTGTTAAGTATGCCGAAGAAAAATCATATCTTTCTTTTTTCATAAGACAATAACTTGACTTTATAAGAGTTTCAAGATTGGGTTAAAGTATTGTAATTACATAAGTTACATTTACTTCAAGATGATAGATACTAAACCTTTCATGACCTACACACCTGAAAAACATTAAGGGCGAGGTTTCAAGACAAAATGACAAAATATATTCTTCTGTCCAGTCCAAAAATGAATCATTTAAATGAGGGCCCGGCCATTTGAAAAGTTACCTCGAACATTCCGTATTTTTTCCATTAAACTCAAATTGCACGAAAACGCTCGTTGCGTTTAAAAATTCTTGATCCGTTTTTTGAGTTTATATCATTCCTGTATATTAATGTTTAACAGGTTAGGCCGCTACCCTATTTTGATTGCGGGAACCATAGGGCATATCATATTCAGCGTGCTTGCGGCGTTCGCTACAAATTACTGGACATTTACTATCATGCGATTCTTCGTGGGAGCGATGGCTCATGGGACCTACATTTGCGGTTTTGTTATATGTGAGTAAAGGGCATTTTTCAGACATAGGCAGATTCATATATCTCTCTGGAGTTTACTTGATTTTTGCCGGAAAATGAAAATTTGACTGAAAATATAATCGAAACATATTCAAATCGAATATAGTCTCATTTGTTTTTTAAAAAATCGTATGCTTCTGACAATATGCAAAAATATCATAGGATTAATATTTTTGCACTTTGTTTCATAGTATGGGCTTTTTATTTCTAGTTGATTCCTTCTTTAAAAAAATGCCTCTTGGCTTTTTTCAGATAAATAAGATTTATTTTATCGTATATCTATTCTTATTTAAACTTGTATTCATCTTAATGAAAACGAACTCATTTTTTAAATGCATACTTAATCCTTTTTTCAGTAATGGAATCCACCGGTCCAAAGTACAGATCAATCGCCGGTGTTCTCTTTCCAATGAACTTTTCCTATGGTTACATGGTGCTACCCATGATGGCCTTTTTTGTTCGAGAGTCTACGGCGCTCCTATTATGCATGGCTATGCCTATATGCTCGTCGCTATGCTTTATATTGTGAGTAGATACTTTTTTTGGATATAAAACGCACATATATGTGTATGAAGAAGCCAGGGTAATCGTTTCTTTTTCATTTATGACTTGCCTTTCTTAAAATTATATTAAAAAGGTGAACGTTTTTATTTGTTTACTTCAGCATAATCCCTGAGTCCTAACGATGTCTCCTAACGCAAAGTCTATTTGAGGAAACCAAAAAATCGTTTATTAATTTATTATTTTGTCTTACTTCTGAAAGTATTCATAAGATATGCATTATTTCTTTTTACTTTTAGTATGATCCCGGAATCACCTCGTTGGCTCGTGACTCAGGGTCGATTTGAGGAAGCTAAGAAAATCGTGCAATACATGGCTGAAGTGAATGGGAGCACAATGCCAGAGAAATATACGTTTACACAGGTAACGCATTTCTGGCCTTGCTTGCATGAGTACATTATATTATAAGCTATTCAAATATGACAGTTTGAATCACATTCTGGTATAACAATTAATTTAGAATTATGAAAAATCAAAATACATAGACATGATGGGAGGACAAAACCTGTATTCGAGACGAAAAGTCTTAAAAGAAAAGTGTGATTTAAGGGAGATGCAATGAAGACAAAAGAAAAGAAAGAGTAGTAGGTCACTCGCTAAATGGCTAGAAATTATTCAGAAATATTTCAATACTAAATCATTTATATATGCATAAATATTTTTATTGCAGAGCAAGAAAAGTGATATCGAATTTCTACATTTATTCAAGTATCCAGTTTTAAGAAGAGAATTGATTTTCATGTATATTTGCTGGTAAGCTTTGTTCATAATCGTTTGAATCTGCACTATGATGTCATATAATTTCAACCATCGAATGGTCAAAAATTAAAACGTTAAATGATTACTTCTCCGGCAAAAACAGTATGAACACGTTCTATTTCACAAAGGTTCATTTGAAGAATTGCATGTTTTCGTGTCATATGAATGATGCAGCGTTTGAAAACACAAAATATTTTATTTTCAAACTGTTTACAAACTAATTCTAGCTTCTGACAATGGCTTATTTTTAACAATTAAGTCATAAGATCTACTTTATCAAACTGGATATGCCAATTTATTAAATGATTACGGGTCTGGCCACATTAGATGCTTTTCAAGTGTTTTTCCTGACAAATCTTGTCTTCTTTTAGTCAACACAAAACGCCACCTAAACTATCGCTCTCAATATTCAAAAGCATGTCGTGTTGTTTTTTTTTTCATGAAAAATTTATTGCAAACACGATTTTCTTGGATAGACAAGCTCGAAAAGCGTCAAAGTAGGCCAGACCCTTAATCGTTTTGATCGCATGTTCTCAAATAGTGTTCTATACCACTAATTTCTTAAAATAACATCATGTAATATATCACATCTAACAACAATATCATACAGTCCACTTTATCAATCCAGATATGCCAATGAATCAAATTGCCTATTGTCCGCCGCATTGGAGGCTTGTTTCCCCCATCAACAATCATGTTTCCGTTTTATTCCATATGGCAAATACTACCTTAATCCTACCTAAATATGTTTATATTTTTACCCGCAGGTTCTCAAACAGTCTTCTATACTACGGCATTGGTTTGAATGCGGGGGCAATATCCGGAAATATATTTCTCAATGTGTTCATAGGTAAACTAACAGACAGATATGGTTCAAACACGATATAACTTAATCGGACAGAATTGTTTGAATTGATATATAGGTGACTTACAATAAGTAATCGATAATCAAAGAATCGAGCGAGCCGTTAGAGTTTGTTACAAAACAATACCTAAATTATGCAAAAAACAAAGACAAAAATTTCATTGATATCAATTTTGTAGTGCGAAGTTACCATATTAACGAAAAAATGCTTGAAGGAAAAAAGTCATTAATAGATATAGTTTTAAATGATTCACTGACTGACTTATATAGACATAATAAAACAACGAAAAACTAAACATAATTTTTTTATTGGGCTACGATGAGCCTGTGACCAGGCATTGAAATTATACATGTAGAGAACATAGAATAACAAAAAGCCCCTTATAGGAATGAACAAACTAAACACTTAACGAGTACATAATAAACATGAAAACATGAAAAGTCATAAGGACCCTAATAGGACCGAAATAATTATATACTTAAAGAGAACGTTATAAACATGAAAGCTTAGCAAATAACGACAGGCCCCGTATAGGATGTATAGCTAAATTTCTTAAATAGAACATTATAACAGTATAAAAGAATAAACATATTAAAGAGGGGAACAGGGCGGGTGGGTAAATGTGTTCACGATTAGACTTCAAACGTTAAACTGATGCATTAAAAATCAAGACAGGACAGAAGTCTACATTTACAGTTCCCGCGCAATATGAGAAGATCTATTGATTGAACAACAGGGTGACACGAATAAGACGTCT
>LQRL01038807.1:0-44725 GCA_001703475.1 Hydroides elegans
ATTTAGAGCAATGCCTTTCTTAATCATTAATGTAAGCCTTGATAAATATATACAAATATGTTTAAATTTTAATTAATACAATATCCATAATAATATGAAATAATTATAACTATTATCTCAATTTTCTTTTAATTACTATTAATTTTACTGTAAATTATAAAGCCGTATTGCCACACTTCACTTATACCTAGTTTTATCAATCAAAACCGCCTCATGTACATGCATATTGTGAGTAAAACCGACATTTTCTATGCATATTGGTATATTATTTGTAAGAAAAGTTCAAAACATACATGCATTACAATTATGGTATATTACTTTTCAATTATGTATTCTAGCATTTCTGAGAAAATAAAGAATAAATATTGCAGGCATCACCTTTAGATGTTAAGTTTAATTAAGCCTTTTTACATTGGTTTTTTCGTTGATTTTGCCACTTCATGTTCAATTGCAATTCTTGCACATTAAATGAGTACACAGTGAGGATTAACTAAGTGGCGCAACATGGGCAAAAGTATCTGCCGTGATACGTCAGCAAGAAAAAATGAAATAATGGACAGTTCAAACTCAAACAAAACACGAAATTGCATTATCAGTTTGTATAGGAGAACATTAGGCGTAAACGGCATTTATATCATGAACAAGTATTGATGACGAAGCAAGAATTAAAATTTAAATACTGATATTAAAATAAGATTGTTGCAGAAAAAAAAAATCAACAACCAACTTTATACTATGAATAGCTACTTATCATATACATTAAATGATATGATTCAATATCTCAAAATTGCAAAGAAAAAATGTAGTACCATATTATTATTGTTTAACATAGCAAAAGGGGGTTATAATAGGATGTATGGTCGAATTCGCGATTCAGGTTTCACTAACGCAACTATAAACAGTTAATGCAGCGCGATGATTTTATCAGCGTATGTAACAGTGAATATTAATCAAACCCCTTGAGGGGACAAGTTGGATACTTAAAATATATTCACTCACAACATATTTATACACGAATCGGGTCTCAAATGCCACTCGGTTTCTTCGTCTTTTGTATCAATAAACGCAGTACATACATTTCTCTCTTATTTGTCTCGTTTCGGTCGACGGGTTTAATATGCTAAGACAACGCTTATTTTTATTGTTAACAAAAAGAACCGTTAATTTGGTTGGGTATAGGTTTAATCAATGAACTGCAATAAAAGAAATAAAAGGCATTGTTTTTTATCATTTATTGTGAAAATAAAAATAATTGACACTTTTGTTTAAAAAAAATCGAAGAAAAAGGCTGTCAGAATCATGCATGATTGTAATTATAAAACAAGGCACAATATAAACAAAACTACGGGATAAACTGCTTGATTATTTTAGATTATTCATATAACAATGTTGAAAAAAATTTAATAATTGGTTCTTTAAGATAACAATTTACATAGTAAATAACGTTATATGTTAACAATAAACTTGTACGACACCTGGATATTGATACTGTACCGTTTGCTTAGGTTAGATTTAGATATTGTATCACTATTGAATATTAAGTTAAAGCATAAACAAACAATATTTTACTTTGCTATTCTTAAAACACGATATTCACTATTGAATATTAAGTTAAAACATAAACAACACTATTTTACTTTACTATTCTTTAAAAAAAGAACAACATAGATTATATGGAAGCTGCAATTTTTGAAAGACATATGAAATCAGTTGAACAGCTGCTGAAGGACCCTGATTTCTATGTAAATGATTCAATTTTTCATGGATATACCCTATTTACCTTATGTTGCCGCGAGGACAATGACAACGATGTCAACGAGTGTAAAGTTAGCATTCAAATCATGTGACTTATATTGATACACCCTAAGCGCAATGTAACTGCGACGGATATGGATGGCAGGCCCGATCTCAATTGGATCTGTTTAAAGTTAAAATCAGTGGCAAATAAACAATTCATGTACACTTAATTAAAAACGTATTAATAAGGTAAAAAGCGTGAACAAATGAATGAAACATAATAATAGATACTATGAAATGGATAGGTGAATAAAGTAAACATATAAATGAAATATGATTTAAACAAAACACTATAGTATTTTTTATAAAGAAGTGTGAATAATAAAGATAAAGAAGAATGAATTCGCAATAATTTCTGTTTTGTATTGAAACACTATTGTAACGCACATAGCCGCGGAAATAGTTTATAATTTATATCGGAACCATAAAAAAAAAACGAAAAAAGAAGCATTGACTTCTAGATTGTAAGGTATTTTAAATAATATACAATCATATATCCGATAAACATACGAGATGGATTTATATAGTGCAATTCAGCGGAGAGATGTGAAATCAGTTGAACAGCTGCTGAAGAATCCTGATTTTCAAGTGAGTAATACTATTGGTTTGCATACACCATTAACCATGTGTTGCCAGGATGCCGATGACAACGATGTCGACGGGTGCAACATCATCATTCAGATCATGCGCCTTATATTGCAACACCGGAATGTCAATGTGATTGCGAAGGATAAAGGTCGTAGGACCGCTTTTCATTTGATATGTGAAAAGTTTAAATCAGTGGCCGCTGCCAGGTTGCTGCTGAGTCAGGATGGGATAGAGATGGGTGTACGTGACAGCTATGGCGACACTGCGTTGCATGTTATAATGAAAACAATAGATAATTCGAATGTCAGAACGGCGACTCTTATATTCAATGAATTTTTGAAACATCCACTGAAAGATGATTTTGCACGATTGCTCGATAAATTTGACTTAAACATACTAGATAGGTTCCTATGTAAAACAAGAGTGCATTCTTATGATTTGGATATTTCAACGGCGATGAAACATTTTCTAAAATTGGTCTTATCGATAAAAGGAATGATTACTGCATCAGGTAAAACCCTTGCTTTAGCAGGAGCATTATGCTCCCCAAGTGTGTTCAAAATGTTGGTGGATGCAGGGGCGAACCCAAATGATTCGTTAGGGGATGAAACAACAGCTCATTGTGTTATTGCAAGGAACTCATTATCAAAGTGCACGTTATTGTCAAGCATGAAACCTAATGTATCCGTTAAGTGGATGGACAACACTGCCGTAGAACTAGCGCGCATATACGGATGCAGCAGAGAGATAATCGATATTTTTGCGACGTCGAGGCCAACCCCCAGTGACAAAGATCAATTTAGGACTTCTGATGATTCTCAACATGACAGTGATGGTTTCTTAAATGATTGGACTGAATTTCAACCACTTTTATCATCAAAGATTTCTGTTGGTTGTTATTCTAAGTTTTATGTCTCTTCTGAAATAAATTCACTTCACGCAATAAAAAACAATCAATATTATATGAAATAGTCAAGAGAAGAGATTGAGCACATGAAAACTGAATTAGAAACGCTTTTCAATGTAATTTCTGATAGGTTTGAAACCTCAGCAGAATCATCTCACTTTGCATATATCTACCATTTGCGAGGGAGCATGCACGACAAATGCAAGTGTTTTGGACCAAATGAGTTTGATGCCGTCTTAAAGATTAAGAACTTACATGATTTACATATCGATCGAGATTATATAGGACTAATTGAAGGAAGCGGTAGGTGGCGCGCCTACTGCGATGACTACGGTCATCTAATCACCTGTGCGGTGGTTCAAGATTTCTACCAGCGATTTGCTCTCCATAGCCATGAGCAAAATGATAATTTCAAGAATAAATCATGCGGTTTCACCCAAGTAGCCTTTCAATGTATGGCTAAAATATCACGTCTCAAACTTATTTGGAATGGAGATACATTCAAAACTTAACTGTTTATGTCGATATCGTGTTGGCCTTTCCATTAAATAGAAATGCAAGGCACTACCCGTTCGGTATTAAAAGTAGGTGTCATTACCTAATAGCAAAGGCTGACAGGCACGCGTTTCCAAATAACATAGAGTTTCCCGACTCAAATTGTGAGATTGAAGCACAAATCATGAAATCGCTTCCGGAACCAATCCGTCAAGGGTTTATCACAGCCAAAGCCGTTCGGTTATCCACTGTGTGCGCATCAGGATTCGATGCAGAACTGTTCAATTTAACGGAAGATCTAGCTATTGAAGATAATATCACTTCACATGCGTTGAAAAACTGTTTGTTGAACAAATTCAAGACTGATGGACGGGAAAAACAACATAGAACATATAAAGCACTGGAGCCTGTTGACGACGACGAAGATGATGCTGCTTTAAATAGCAAAATCTGCAGATTTGTGATTGCGGATAAAATTTATGAAAGGTTTCAAGATGATTTGCAAGCGAAGAAAATGCAAGTTTGGCATGATGAAGATACTTTGTTCAGTAATGATACTTTGTTCAGTTGTAATAGTACATCAAGTATTGATCCATGTGATGAAAAAGAGGACATCTGTTGCAAACAACGACTAATCAGACTAGCGCTAGTCAAAGCTATTCGTACATGGCTAAACAATAAGGACAACTTGAGATACCTTCATGATAGCGACGACTGCACATGTGAGTACACAACAGACGAAATGCAATATCACAAGAGGTTTATGACCCATTTGATAGAGAGTGGGGTGATTCATTTCACTCAACATGGCTCAGAAATAAATTCCATGAACGATTCTGTTGTTAATTATTCATCTAAAGAAAAAGATAGTTTGAGATTAAATAGTGCTTCGAGATTATTTGCAAAGTTTCTTGATCGCATATAGCTAGTTATATGTCAGAGCACATATTTGATTGAATATTAGTAAACTTATTACCATATTGTGTCGATTTCAAGGTATTTAAGGTAGTCTTATGATTTATACACGTGATTTAAATTAAGGTTAACGTTAAGCTTTGATATTTTTTAAGTAGCCAAAACAAACACATCATCGTTATCTAAGTGGTGGGAATAAACTTAGTGTGTTTATGTAATATTAAAAGCCATAATTATATATATAATTATTTGATCAAGGTTTTTTGCGTTTTTTGCGTAAATTTGTATTTAAATTTGACAATTAATTGTAAAAAAAAATCATCAGGTAGCTGCGGATAAGTTACTTTGAGTTCAAATGTCGTATCATTAATTAATATAACACACAACGCACACGTGTTAATTATTTCAACAATGCAATATTCCTTCTTAATTTATTTGTGCATTCATTTTTTCTACCCTAAACACAACATGTTATCATGATTTGCAGATTTCAACTTTTTTGTATTACTTTATTAATATATGTGTTATAAACAACCTTATCATATGGAATTTTGTTCTTCCTTTATTCTTTGCTTAGGATTGTTAATGGTTAACACGACAATAAGATCAAACATGCTATCATGAACATATGGGCAGGATTTCATTATATTTTTTTCTTGTAATTGTAAAATCCAAATTTTTACTTCTAGATTAAATTGAAAACGATTCCTTAAGTGGGAAATTGAATACACCGAATCATCCATATCGAGTACACCAACCTATTTCGTCTCCAAGACTAGTTTTATTCAGAATATATCGGCATCCTTCTGTATTATTAAGTTTGAGAAACCTGAAAGATTTTGATCACATTCTGAATGACTAAAATCATTCTTAACCAGGGCAACATTCTTCAAATAATCAAAAAAGAGTTTTGATAGATTAATGCCATGGTAATTCGAAATGTATCAGACTGGCTACACAAACTAAAAATAGAAACTCCGACACAGCGTCGATCACTATGTATGTCATCAGAATAACACACAACTTAGTATATATCATACGGGTGTCATAAAAAAACAATATCAAAACGGATAACATAGCTAATATCACGACAGTTTATCAGTAACCACTTAGGTGTTTTACATCAAAACCATCATTTGACGTATATTAGGAGTGCCTGATGATGATTTGTCCTTATGCAAACAAACCTTGCTGCAGTCCAGCATTAATCGAAGAATCTTCACAAATGTTAGGCTTATTATTTGGTTAATCCCCAATAAAAAATGATGCCTGCGATAGAATTTATTCAAAAGGTCGTAATTAGTATTTTAAAATGATTGCTTTATTTTAAAATAATCCATTTCTCGGTATAGTTTACCGTTTTTCTGAAATTGCAATTTAAAAATCACGAGTATACGCTTTTTTATAACTAACTATAGAAACTAAGCAACATATAATTAGAGCGTAACAATTCACAGAAAGAAACAAAAATACCTAATTAGTTTTAATCAGCACAATAAATAAATGAAATGTCATCTGGTGAAATTGATTTATCATATTGAAATGTAAAAGAATTTAGAAGTTTATTGTAATATGCAAGCTGCATCCATATAAAAACTTAACAAACACATATAAACGGATCAATTCAAGACATAAAAGGCAATGGTTCATAAGGCTTAAGCCGTCAGAAAAACGTTTGAGACCCATCTTCAAATGCTTTTTTTTAAACTTCGATCTAGTAAATATAGGGCTTTTCAGACGTTTATTCTTCAAACAATGTCTTTTAATTTTATACTAGTTAGCACACACAGTTTGAAAATACAAACATAATAAAGATTTTGATAAACATTTAGAACAATGCCTCTCCTAAAAATAATGTAAGCCTCGATAAATATATACAAATATGATAGAATTGTAATAAATACATTATCCATGATAATATGAGATGATTAAAACATCTATTTCAATTTTCTTTTAATTACTATAATTTTTACTGTAAATTGTAAAGCCTTATTGCCATACTACACTTATACTATGTTTTATCAATAAAATCCGCCTCATGTACATGCATATTGTAAGTTAAACCGGCATTTTCTATGTATATTGGTATATTATTTGTAAGATAAGCATAAAACATACATGTATTAGATTTGATCGACCCTTTACACATCGGTTCATTTTGTAGATTTTGGTCCCTTCATGCTCAATTGCAATTCTTGCACATTAAATGAGTACACAGTGAGGATAATAAAAGTGGCGCAAATGGGCAAAAATATTGGCCGTGATACGTGAGCAAGAAAACATAAAATAATGGACTGTTCACCCTCCAAAAAACTCGAAAGTGCACTTATCAGTTTCTTAATAGGAGAGCATAAGGCGTTCCAACGGCATTCATATCATGAATGCGTATTGATGAAGAAGCAATAATTATAAAACAAATACTGATATCAAAATAAGATCATTGCAGAAAATAAACCATATTATTTTTGTGAATTTAGCAAAAGGGGGTTATAATAGAATGTATGATACACATTTGGCGCAAGTCGAATTCGCGATTCAGGTGACACTAACACAACTATATACAGTTAATGCAGCACATTGATATTATCAGCGTATGTAAAAGTAAATATAAATCAAACCCCTTGAGGGGGCAAGTTGTATGCTAAAAATAAATTCACTGAACACATGATTAATATATTTATACACAAATCAGGTCTCAAATGCCGATCGGTTTCTTCGTCTTTTGTATCAACAAACGTAGTACATACATACCTCTCCCTCTCCCTCTCTCTTACTCGTCTCGTTTTTGTTGACGGGTTTAATACGTTTCATTTTATTCAAAATTAACTCTTTTTAGGGGGTTTTATCAATCGATTGTTATATACAACGATTCTAGGTATTAGCTTTCATCATTAAAAATACATTTCTTTATAACAAAAAATGAGATATAACGTGTCAAAATAAGGAATTATTGTAATTAGAAACCGCACAAAATAAATAAAACACCTGCGATGAACCGCTGGAGATATTTATGACAACACGTAAGGCAATGTAAAGTAACAATATGAATATCAATAAACTATTTTCATACAAAAATCAATTAGCTGAACAAAAAAACTATTATCACACTGTGCAGTTTGCTAAATTTAGGTTTAGATATTAACTCAGTCAAGATTAAGAGATTTATCGGTTAAATAACAATCACATTTTGTTTGTAGAAATTATTCATTCGTCTTAAACAATGTTTGCACTAATATAAACGCGCCATTATAGGAATGGTAACATTTTGAATGAATGTAAAGCAGCAATGAATATACAAAAGCAGAAATACAATAAATGGTGTATATACATTATAAGCATTTGATATATGCAAGTGAGGTAATGTAAAGCACAGAACCAACATAGCGCATGTGCAAACAACTCCCGTTCTATTGACACAATATCTTACATGACGAGAACATAGCTTGATTTTATTAGCGTACAAAACAGTAAATGTGAAAAGAAAACTTAGAGGAGGCAATCAATACAGATATACATACCCAGTAAACATGGAATCTCATGTGAGCTTTTCGTGAGACTCACGCGAATCTCATTGTGTGTGGCTCACACTGTGAGGCGCACTATGAGGTCACAAAATATCACGATAGCCTCACATGAGCCTGCGTTAGCTAACACAAGGCTCACATGATCTCACAGATCTCACAGGACTCTCAAAAACTGGGTACGTGTTGACCTCACTGAGATATCACAGACCAGGCTTCCCGTGAGATCACTGTGTTGACGGGGTATATATTGCCTTGAGTTATTACTAGCCAATGCCACCAATACCTTATGTGTATTTTGATTGTGTACGACACCTCTGCCACTGTTCTCTTTCACATGGCTAATTAACTTTTCCTTTAATATACGTCTATCGATACGTCTATTGCATTCCTTGCTTTTCATAAGTTAAAAAAGGCTTGTTTATATAGTTTTATGGTGATTTAGGTAAACATTGATTTGATATTTCAAAATTATTGTATTTTAATGAAACTCTGATTGACCTGAACTAAACTATATAATCAGTTGGTTTGACTAATTGTTTATCAAAATTAATCAATAAGTTTGATATGATTATCAAATTTCTGTATCTCTTTTTTCCATTTATTTTGTTGTTTGATATTGCCAAAATAAAATCCATTTATCAAAGTGATATTTTCACGCTGTCACAACAGTCATTTGACTTTTTGACATGATTATGCAAAAATTCAATAAACTACAAACATGGCACCATTAGATACGATTTGTACTGTTGTTAGTGAATCTATAACACATCGCAATTGGAAAAAAAATCCTGTTCTATTAACATAATATCCTGCATGTCAATTCCATACAATGATTTATCAGCATACAAAACATATCATGTGAAAACAACACTAAGAGGGAGCAATCACTACAGATACGCATATATGCCTTGAGATTTTGCTAGCTAATGCCACCCATACAGTTATTTGTAATTTAATTGTTGTCGACGTGCATATACACTTATGTCTATTTTCTCTTTGACGGGGTTCATAAAAGACTTTGTTCGCTTCAATAATGCTTACTTACTTAATTCTTCGACGATAAAACATATATTGAATAGATGTCAAGGAATACATCGCTTATAACATTTTTTTTGTGTATAAGTAAATATTTTCTAATAAATGGTACGAATTGGACAAAACATGGGCAATTACACATCAAAATGATATGATAAAGTGTATAAGTATTTATTTCAGAGTTATAATTTAAAACTGTTAATGTTGAATTATGGTCATGAGAATATAATGTCAAAGAAACCGATTTAAAAGGTTGATTATAGAATGGTCCTTTGTGACCATTGGATTTAGATTATGAGTGAACAAACAATCGGATACTATCAACGCAATTAATCATTATGGATACCATTTTTTTCGCAATATACAATATGTATATATTTATTCTCACTGAATAAAACATTTAACATCTTTGAAAAAAAAATAAAAACATGCAATTTTGAAAATGTGGAATTAGTGTAAGAGCTAATATAGGATCCTGATTTAAAAGCAAATGATTTAGGTGTACTCCATTAACATTGTATTGAGATGAAGCCGATGACGACGACGGCAATATTCAGATGTATCGCCCTATATTAGAACACCATTAGACTGCAAAATCATCACTCAGATAATTTGCCTCATATTGGAAATCCCTTAATGCACTGTATCTGCGACTAAAACATACATACTATAGCATTTTTTATTATTAATTAATGTGAAATATAGATTGATAATTAAATGAATTGGCAAAAAAAATATGTTTGCATCGTAAACAAAATTTGAAGCCACAAAGGTCAGGAAATAGTTTATCATTCAATAAAATATTTATAGTGGAACCATTTACAAAATACATATTAAGTAGCTGACTTGAACGTATCTGGAGTCTTAATCAATATACAATCACATATTCAATAAACATACAGAATGGATATATTTTGGGCATTTTTGAAGGGGGATGTAATATCAGTTGAACAGCTGCTGAAGAACCCTGATTTTAAAGTAAATGATAATTGTTTTGATGGGGGAGATACACTTTTAACCTTGTGTTGCCAAAAGGCCAATGACAACGAAGTCGACGTCGACGCCATCATTAAGATAATGCGACTTATATTAAAACATCCGAAATGTAATGTAAATGCGACAGATAGTATTGGTAGGACCGCCCTTCATTGGATATGTGTTAGGTTGAAATCAGTGGAGGCCACCAAGTTGCTGCTGAGTCAGGATGGGATAGAGATAGGTGTATGTAACAGGTATGGTGACACGGCGTTGCATAATTTGGTGCTGCATATAAATAATTCGAATGTCAGAACTGCAACGCTTATTTTCAATGAATGTTTGAAACATCCACTGAAAGATAATTTTGCAGGATTGCTCGATAAATTTGGCTTAAACATACTTGATAGGTTCCTATGTAATACAAGAGTGCATTCTTATGATTTGGATATTTCAACGGCCATGAAGCATTTTCTAAAATTGGTTTTATCGATAAAAGGAATGGTTACTGCATCAGGAAAAACCATTGCTTTAGCAGGAACATTATGCTCTCCAAGTGTGTTTCAAATGCTGGTGGATGCAGGAGCAAACCCAAATGATTCGTTAGGAGATGAAACAGCATCTCACTGTGTTATTGCAAGGAAATCATTATCAAAGTGCATGTTATTGTCAAGCATGAAACCTAATTCATCCGTAAAGTGGATGGGCAACACTGCTGTAGAACTAGCGCTCATATACGGATGCAACAGTGAAATAATCGATATTTTTGCGACGTCGAGGTCAACCCCCAGTGCCAAAAAACAATTTCAGACTTCTAATGATTCTAAAGATGACAGTATTGGTTTCTTACATGATTGGACTAAATTTAAACCACTGTTATCATCAAATATTCCTATTGGATATTTTTCTAAGTACACAGCTTCTTCTGAAATAAATGCAATCAACGCAATTAAATACAATCAATATTATATAAAACAGGCAAACAAAGAGATTGAGCACATGAAAACTGAATTAGAAACTGTTTTCAATGTAATTTCAAATAGGTTTAAAGCCTCATCAGATTCATCTCACTTTGAATATAGCTATCATCTACGAGGGAGCATGCATGACAGTTGCAAGTGTTTTGGACCAAATGAGTTTGATGCCGTCTTAAAGATTATTAACTTTAACGGTTCTACTCCGTTAGGCGTTAGGGGACGCGGTAGATGGCGCGCCTACTGCAATGACGACGGTTATCTTATCACGTGTGCCGTAGCGCAAGATTTCTACCAGCGATTTGCTCTCCAATGTCATGAACAAAATGGTTATCTCAATGAGAGATCTTGCGGTTTCATTCAAGTATCTTTTCAATGTCTGGCCAAAATTTCACGCCTGAAACTAATTTGGAATGGAGAAACATTCAAAAGCTTAACTGTTTATGTTGATATTGTTTTGGCATTTCCATCACATGGCGTTTCAAAAGATTACCCGTTTGGCATTGAAAGTAGGTGTATTTACGCAATAGCAAAGGCTGACAGGCATGCGTATGATAATACCGCCCACTTTCCCGACTCGCATTGTGAGATTGAGGCACGAATCATGAACGCTCTTCCGGAACCCATCCGTCAAGGTTTCATTACAGCCAAAGCCGTACGGTTAACCACAGTATGTGCTCCCGGTTTTGATGCAACTCATTTCAAATTAACAGAAGATTTATCTATTGAGGATTACATTACTTCACATGCCTTGAAAAACTGTTTATTAAACAATTTGAACAATTATAAACAGGAAAAACAACACAAAGCATGTGAATCACTTGAGCCTGTTGACAACGACGTCGAGGATGCCGCTTTGAGTAGTATAATCTGCAAATATGTGATTGCAGATAACGTTTATGAAAGGTTTCAAGATGATTTGCAGGAAAAGAAAATGCCTGTTTGGCATGATGAAGATGACACTTTGTTTGATTGTAGTACACCAAACATTGAATCATGTGATGGAGAAGAGGACATATGTTGCAAGAAACGCATCATCCGGCTAGCCCTAGTCATAAACATTCGTGAATGGTTGAACAAACAGGAAAACCTTAGATACCTGCACGATAGCGACGAATGTACATGTGAATACACAGCAGAAGAATTGGAATATCACAAGGAGTTCATGGACCGTTTGTTGGAGAGTGGGGAAATCAATATCGAGGATAGCAATTAAAAACGCAGAAACAAATATTCCACTGTGATCAGATTATGTTATAATATACACATTCTAAGCAAACATTTGGGTAGCTATACTATACCATTCCATTTCAAATGATTGCAAATATGAGTATTATATAAATTGATATTTATTGGCAAAATTTAGAAAGTAATTTCATTGATTACTTAATGTATGTATGTTGATGTTGACTGAACAATTAAATTTGAGATACTCGGTTATTATAGATTGTCGGATGCATGTATACATGAGCAAACTTTTTTTTACACCCAGTAAATGTTATATTAATAAATGTATGGATGTGTGAGTGTCGTTATAAACTATAATGTAGTTGTAATGTATATTGTTACACTTTTTTAATATTGAAGTATATAGTTATAATTGGTTAATAATAATAACACATTTTATTTCTGTATGTGTACCCTATGTTACATGCCTTAATCGGTTACGGATAGTATTGCAGTAAACCGTATTCTCGAAAAGGCATGTGATAATGATAGGACGATGAACGATCTTATTTCAGATGTGTAAACTTGAACATAAAACTGTTTTATTAATTGAAATAAATCATGAATAGTCAAATATGGAAAAAAACTGTTAAAAAAGGTTTTCCTATGCTTGTAGATATCCGGTCCCATAGCTTATCTGTGCCATGTCTAAACTATATGACTGAAATGTAAATATTAAAAAAATATTTTAACAAAATAGAAATGTTTATGATAAATTTATGAACATTAAAATGTTACAAAACAGCTATTTCTTAACATGAAGTTTAACTACCACCGGGTAATAGCTCTAACTTTCAACCGTAAGTGCCCTCGGACTGACGTGCGCGACCGCGCACGCTTGTTTATTAAAATGGAGAGAGACATAATAATATCTAAGCATTGTAAAACAACTATTGATTTCGATCAATCACCTTTAGTCAAATTGGGTCATGAAAACGACCAAATCAAAATGTAGTCTATTTTAAAGGTATAGTTGTGGTATTCACTGGTATTAGAATATTCATAGTTATCGTAATCGTCACAAATTTTGTCGGTGCTTAATGATATGATAACTATATATTCGATTGTAGTCTATATCAAAATTATATCTTAATTTATTCTTACTTTTAGTTTTCTCATTTTGAAATATTAAAGATACGTTTAAGTAAACGCGTATATTGTGAAAGAAAAGGTAAATGAATGTGACCGGCAATATTGTGACATTCATACAAAAGGTTATTCAATCAAGCAATGAAACGAGGATGGGTCTGACCTAATTGTCCATTTGTATTTATTGACACAATTATATATTGCATTTCAAGAGGATTGTTTCTATTTGAAATGTATCTGACATTTCTTGCCTCTGCTTAAAGAGTAAAAATATGTATTTTACTGTTGCATGCATATCCTTGTAAATTGAGACAGAAATTCCAAAGGGATCGCATACATATGAGTTTGGCAATTGATAACAATAATACATTTTTTCTAAGTCTTTTAACTTTTTCCAAAATGAACACACAATTCAACGCATCCCTCTTTATTATTTGCAACAAAGAACAGTTCCCTTTATTTACTTAATAAACAAATTTTAAACGGCGATTAGAACATTAACTATCCATCGTAGAGGACCAAGCCCCCAACCTACCATCTTCAAGTTTTTTTATTACCCATCTTCTATTTTACGATTTCATTTTCGTTTATTCCCCCTACTGACTGTTAATTTTGTGATTGTCTAATTGTTCATTATTGGCAATGAAAAATATAGATTCTAGAAAATAGATTCTAAATCTGTTAAAATTTAGATGTCTCTAAATTGAACATCCTTAATGAATGACTACGTTTTGTGCAATAAAATTAACATCTGTATTTATTGGTGACAAAATTAAAATGAACCAATATAAAAATGACACCCAATTGTCGCTCTTTATTACATGGTTGAAGCATTTTTCAGGGTATTACAACCCGGTCGTTTTATTTTGTGATTATGGCCGGGTGCGTACTAATTGTATAATTTTGTTTTAAATGATTAGATATGGCTATATAATGGCAATAAGATAAAATTGGCTCTTTCGGGAAATGAACCTCCGCCTCAAGTACAAATACTACTTGAGCTAACTCGCCTGATGCATAAGTGGTTCTTATCTACTGTCTTAAAATACTTACAAGCACATTGTAATAACTTAGCAAGATGTAGGTCACACAAACGTCCGCCCAGTACTCGGTGAACTAATATAGTTCACGCTTCAGACTCTATGAAGTGATCAAAAACATGCGAATATCAATGCTATAAAAGGAACGAAAACCCTAGGATCGTAATCAACATGGTTTTTGTAGAGCTGCAAACCATGTTGATTAGGACCAATCGTTCCTATTTTAATGCATTGTTTTATAAATTGTGTCACAAATTAAACCGATCCTAGATATTGGTATCGTTGCGTTATAATTATGCGCGTCATATACATATAAAAAGTGGCAAATTTCTGTCTTTAAAACGAAATTCCGAATTTGTCATGCATTATTTTTTACAGGGAACAACTATTTCAAAATTATCATTGAACTTTATATATTGATAATTTTGTACCATCTTAGAAAAATTTATGCTACATGGTTAAGTATACAAAGGGGTACAATATTAAAGAAAAAAAGACAATTATAAAGATTGATTCAGTTTTGTATGACCATAAATAAAGCAAGTCTTGCTATTTGTACCAGTTAAGCATATGTCCGTTAATGAAATCATAATCACAATTTAAAAAAGATTTGTTTGAATAAAAATAACTGTTTTTATGTTTATCGTGTCTTGAAAAAAAATTGCAAGTTTTGTAGCTATATCAATTTGATAAGGTAAAACGTATAGATAACCAGCTCGAATGGACTTTTTTTCCACAATTTGAGAGTTAGCTAAATTAATAAATGAATATTGATATTTAAACATTATTATTTATTTGGTAGATTGAAATTGACTGTATTTGGATTAAATCGACTAAAATACATAGGTTTATGTATATATATATAT
Source organism: Hydroides elegans (assembly GCA_001703475.1). Classification (NCBI taxonomy): domain Eukaryota; kingdom Metazoa; phylum Annelida; class Polychaeta; order Sabellida; family Serpulidae; genus Hydroides; species Hydroides elegans. The sequence goes on from LQRL01038807.1 coordinate 15,433, forward strand.
ATTATATATCTTATATCTAATTCAAACATAGGAATCAGAGAGTCAAAGCACCCGGCCTATGCAAAACATTCTTTATCACGAATATTTGTCAATAAAAAGAAGCAGTTCAAAATAAATATCTTCCTCGCAACAACTTTGTTACAACATCTTTCTCAGGCAGGCAGACGGACCGACGGACGGAATGGGGGATAGCAATAGCCCTCAGCCAAATAGGTTGGCTGGGGGTTAAAAAGCATCAATAACAAAAAACATAATTCTTAGCTCTCCATCAGAGAAAATCATTCGAGCGAGATGAATCCTGTTCATAGCATACCCAGAAATTAGGACAGTGAGCAAACGATTGAATGGAGAAAATACACGTGGATATGAATTTAACAATGAATCAGGTATGCCAATTTAATTCAATCTTCTTTAATGAAAACCGCTTATTCAGAAATTAGGGATATGTTCAAAATTTTTGAGAGCTGTGAATGAAGAAACGCCCTACAAATGGTATGATGTAAAATAATAAAATATGCTTATATCAAATATATGCATAGTTCAAAATATTCTAAGTGAGCTCTTTTCTCATTTAAATATCTAAATAAAAAGCACTTGATATAATCAAATAAATTTTAGCCAAAATACTCATCGTTATAAACATGAAATGAAACAGTAGCCGATAGCAAAAATGAATTTATTCAAGCGTACGTATTATTTTGATATTTTTTTTTCGTTCTGTATTTAGCTATATTTAAAAATTCAATGAGTGTCATAACTTGCTCTCATAAGTGGTACAATTATGCGTTAGGGTATATCTACACGGAGCAAACCAACCATTAAAACAAGCGTTAAACCACTTCAGGTCTAGCCGGCAATCAATAATATTTTTTTCATATTACGTATCATTATTAGATTTGAGATAAGATTGAATTAAGAAATGAAGCAAATAGAGGTCAATACAACTTTCATAGATTCGTATTTGCATTTATTATGACGTAATAAAAAGTCATTTCAAATATCATGATAAATTTAATTGAATCACTGATATTTTATTGCTACGTAATAAACATAGTAATTGCTACGTTAAAATGCGAATTGCCGTCACGACCTTAAGTGGTGTGATTCTTGGTTTAATGATTGGTTTGCTCCGTGTAAACACACCCTTAACGCGGTTGTAAGATACATTGCCCAACTTGTTTATTCACTTATTCAAGGCTTCGCGTTAGGGCCTGGCCAGACTTTCGGCGACGAGGAGCGACGGCGATTCTTGTCCTTATATGTTCTTTATGGGACTTAGTTATATTTTCAAAATCGCTCAATATCGCGCAGTCCTAAGTGGCCACAGTTAAAGCGCTTTGCTGCGATTTATAGCGATAGAACAAACTTAAGTTTTTTTTTTATTTGAAACCATCATTACCAAAGGAGTTTTGAGTTGAAATAGGTAGTCGCAACCTGTTTAAAAATCACAAGGGGAGTCGCTCCTTGCGTTTTGTCGCGCCTTGTGATTACATTCCAATCAAGGAGTTCTGTCAATGTTAATTGACTATAAATTCCACACTTTATTTAATCTGAAGTCTATTGATACAATGTGTGATAAATATATCCAAAATAAAACAACATTATAGACTCTTGAGAAGCATGTGTTGACTCCCTTTTTATATGGGATTTTTATGTACATTTTGTCGTCATTATTGCATAGAATCTATTAATTTGTGATATGAAATGATGGATAAAAAATCAAATGAAACCATCAAACTCAGCCAGGATCATACGGCTACCGAAAAAATATAAATATTATACAAAAGCATGAGGTGTTGCACAACCCAAAGATTGATGAACACATTATGATCGAGTTTTCTAGCTGCATTCAACGGATGAATATAAAATCGTTTTTCTTGTTTTCTACTTTTCATAGAATCTATATGTAATTGTTGCTTCGATATGCTTTTTGCGCCGCATACACATAAGAAATAAAAGTTTTTCCCTTTCCTTTTACATTTTATAATAGCCTGAAATATTTATCATTTTTAAATAAAGTTATTTTCGCATGCTCAAATATGTATGTCTCCATACCTAAAAATGTTCTTATAAAGGTCATGATAAGCAACCAATATAAAAATCATAGTCTATGCTTGACCGCATGAATATACTGCCTAGATATTAAGCATTTGAAAATACTCCTTTCGGTTTACAACATTAGCCATCAATTTTACATATTAAAAAAACATCGCTCAAAAATCGCTAGTTGTCGCTCAAAGTGTGGCCACTCGAATCGCTCCATTTCGCAGTGATATCGCTCGTCGCAAAAAGTCTGGCCAGGCCCTAAAACGTCATAATAATTCAGTTATAATATCTCATCTCATCGACAGAGTAGCGATTGTGCATTCTGATCATTTGAGTGATGTTCCGACGTAAGATGTCAAATAAAACCTGATCAAAGTTTTTTTAAGAGTTAATAGTTATTCTTAGTTTATACTGAATTTAACATGCATTACTAGAATGAGGAGTTATTTTTAGATTTAAAGCAAATATATTTCACATGATGTTCAAAATGTATATAATCGTCAGAGTACCATATGACCTAGATTTTTATCTTGCAGATCATGGGATGAATGTGCCTCATATGTTTTTAAAAATCCAATTTATCAAATAGTCGATATAGATTGATTTCTGATGGTGGTACTTTGACATTTCTATGACGTTCACCGAAACACAAAACCTTAAAATCAATCTTTTTGCTCATGCAAAAAAATTATGGCAGATGAAAGTGGGTGGTTTTCAAGGAAATGAATCAAAATATGAGATTCACAACTCAATGTGATATTGAAACTACATGTATATTGAATCATAGTTTTCAATCAAATATATGTGTTCCGATCAGAAATAAAATTGGTTGATATTTTTTAGAACTGAGATTTAAAATGGTTATGTCTCATTATCAATTGCATATGAATAGAAATTGATATGACATCGATCAGAACATAATCTCACCTTGAAAATCCGAAATTAATAGCGTTATCAAACAAAGTTATATTTAAGTTTCGAAAGCCTTTAAATGAGGGGAAAATGGTTGCGGTGTACGTCGGAACCTACACTTATTCAAAACCAATTATCCGTTTGTCGTCATGACCCTTTTGTTGGGCACTAAATAAAAGATTAATATACTGTAAATAAAAGAGAACACAAAGAAACGCAATGCGAGGTATAAACAAACACAGCGCTTGTCAGATTCATTTATTCAATTATGATGGATCGCAACATAGTGGATCTAGAAACGGATGTCGAGCCATTATTTATTCCTAAGAGTCAAGGAGAAAAATGAAATAGGACCGTAATTAATTTGAAGTTGCTTGACACGATTAACCCATTGAGTCAATATTACACAAGTTATTAATAAATCAAGGGCAATCTAGATTGCACAAAACCTTATTATGACCTTATGCTGATCTCATGTTTGTTAGTTTTAGGTCATCATGAGTCTTTGATAAGGTCATATACCACTGGTGAAGCGCGGATTGAGATAGGATATGCACTGGTCTTATTAAAGGCAGTTTAGTTTTGTGAGAAAAATTAACAAAACCACAACCAAAAAAAAACAATGGCATCTCCGGTTCTACATTTTCTAAATTTACGCCTGTCATTTGGTGGAATGAAATAATTCGTATCACAGAAGCGATCTTGACATAGATTCTGTTGTAATTTATGCTTTCTAAAGGCAGCGAATGAATAACTGCATGGAAGTGATGGAATTAGCAACGTTTTAAATCGTAATTTTTTAGTAATGTGTTAATACTCATTGTAATTTGTATTTCATCAAATCAAAAAGCCATAGTTTGAATACTAAGCTGGTAACTATTTACGTTTGAAAACAACCCTGTTTAACTAACCTTTTTTTCGATCGCCCAGTGACGGACGGACATTACCGAATACCAACAAGCTTCCGCTTTGCACTAACGCAGCGACAGATGACTTAAAATCAATGTATTAAATACTTCGTTCAAAAGGAGGAAACACTGAATGACAAGTAGATCCATCGGATGTATAACGATAGAGCGATACCTTTATTGGGGGTACAGGATCTGAGACGAATGTTTAGTGTATGTTAAAATATATAAGATTCTTTATTGCAGATATCACGATTATTGGAAGCATAGGAAAAACAAGTTTTTATGATCTTTCATCGATCCCACAATAGATTGATCTTACAAAAAGACGCAGCCACCTTAATAGCATCACATTGTCAAATGATTTTTTTCTCCAAATTAAGTCAAAAACGATAAACATAAATTGCAGATTGTACGAATAATTATATACGCAATACAAACTTACTTGATATAACGTAATCTTTTCCACAATAAACCGATCACGAAAGCTTTAAGTAATACAGGGCAACTCAGATTTGCATCACTCATAATGTTTATCGCATATTCATCATTTTTTTCGTATCCATGCAAATCGCATGGATTCTAAATAATCTAAATTAAGGGGGTGGGTTATTTTTTTAAAAGAAAAGGGGTAGATTAACGAATAAATATTTCAAAAAAAAACAGGTAGAAGCAGATGTGTTATTATGAGTATTTTATATTCATTACGAGTCATACATAATAGTATATTCTCGCTCAATTGAAATTAATATTTTTTTTAGATAACCCCGTTGGCCTATTTGAAAACATGACCAAGATTCAGCCACAGAACTGTCATAAACAATAACATAAAATCAACAATATTTGCATAGCTGCCTATCTTGGATTAGTCATTGTGAAAGCCAGAGTGTTATTTATTAAGCCTCGTGGTTTAGGCCATCAGTGACGTTGTTCATTTCGCGCATTTGTATTGCAGGCCCCGCCTTTATCGGTTGCGTGCTGCTAATACTTTCATGCGTTAGGTGCATCGGTGAGCAAAATCCGTTTTGCTGTTTGTTGCCTAAGATCCAAATACCAATCTTTTGGGAGAAACGGCGTGACAATGAGTAAACGGATGGCAAATCGGAAGGGAAATTATTCATGTCTTTCCGATAATGAACACATGCCGGAATATGGTGATTTGCAGATTGATTCTCCCGAATGTCAATAATATATGTTGCAGCATGGTTATTTAGCATACGAGGATAATGCATATGCAAATGACGCGAATCATGTGATTAGATATGCTTATGACTCGGGTCAAACAGGGGTTAATAGTGAGTCGCAGGATTCAAGGATACGAGATACAGATACGTTCATTGAGATTCCATTGCAACATGCCGATCCATCCGAAACATCCTCCCCTATATATGGACATGACCAAAACTTGGTTCAAATAACATATTAGGAATCGCAAATGTCGTTTTTACCATACAGTTGTATCTGTGCACAATGCGTACGGAAATCTCCCTGGTTTATACCAACATTACCAGAGATAAAACCCCCTAGATGATAGCATATTACTGACGCCCGTCTCTCAAACAGCAGCACCGAGTACACCTCGTTCCCAATTCTGTCTGCAAAAAACCTAGATCAATTCGAAATAAATCTCCTAAGCGTACATAAAATTATGAGATATCTGAAAACTTCTGATCAGAAATGTGACCTCTAACCCGACCTCTATTACTCTATAGTCCATCACAAGTACACACAACTACGCAAACGTCCAATGATTACCTTGTGCGACCAAAATCGCAACCCGCTAATTATGAAGAATATACAAAATGTCATAACCTTTACGTTTAAGCACTTGAGCAGGAAGACAATGAGACAATTGATTGTGTACCCTCAAAAGAACCCGAAAATGCCTTTATCAGCTTGTCAACAGGGGAATATAGGCGTAAACGGGATTCATATCATGAACGGTTGTTGTTTGTAACCCACGAAATAGCAAATGGAGCTCAAAAAAACAAATCAAAGGATGTAGGCTTGTCTCCTATTCGAGATGGCGGGTTGATCAAACGTTGTTACGAGGTAACGGTATAGTAGAATTGAAGTGACTGCAAGGTATACAACACACGACATGGCATCATTGCATAAACTGTACTATTTTCTATTTCCCTTCGACAAACTTCATCACCTGTTTCATAGATATACGTAGATGGGTTACTGTACTATGAGTTTTTAAATTACCTAAAGTAAGGCTAAAGTTTATAAAAGCTAATTCTTATGTGTTTAATGATGAATAAGTGTATATTTTGCACAATATTCTTAACCTGCTATCAACATACTTGTCTTTAAAATAAGCTCTCCTGGATTTAAACTGCATTGTAAAATCAAATGGTTTGATTTATTGTTTATAAAAACAAATAAATAAAAGTGATATCATGATCCTGTTTCTATTTAATTTTGCATTCATTCTTCTATTTATTATTTTCAGTACAAAATAAAGCGACATTGCCACACAATCAATATATCTACTTGTTATTTTGATATTATTATGCGGACAAAGAAACCCTGTTCTTTTGACGCAATGCCTGGCTTATTGAGGACATGTGTTGATTTATCAGTGTATGCAACAGTAAATGCAAAATCATTATTAAGAGGGAGCAAGCAGTTATGATATACACACAATTTGGAGTTTTGCCACTCAATGCCACTCAGCTCTCCTTGTAGTTTTTATGTGTTGACTTGCCTCTTTTCTCTTCGACGGGGTTTATATGCGGCTTTGACCCACTCAACAGTGCGTACCTGCTTAATGCTTCCATAATAAGTTATATATTGAATAGTTGTCAGGGACTAGATTGCTTATACCATTTTTTTTTGTATGTGTGTAATGGTAGATATCTTCTAATAATATAAGGAGACAAAAGCTGTTATAATTATTTATGATTGCAGTTAGAAACGGTACGAATCCGGCCAAACATATAACTTTATAAGTATTTCAAAGTTATAATTCAAAACATTTAATGATGACTTGAGGTCATTGGGATATTGAATACGAAACCTATGTAAAATGTTGATTAAAGAATGGATATTTTTGACCATTGGATTTTGATACTCTGTCGAAAATTGGATACAATCAAGTTATCGTTATGAATACTTTTTTTCTGAATATACAATATGTGGATATTTTGTTGCTGAATAAAACATTTAAAACAAGATAAAAAATGGAACATGCAATTTTGGAAAGAAATATGAATTTAGTTGAGGAGCTGCTATAGGATCCTGATATATCCCATTGATATTGTGTTGCAATGAAGCTAATGACAACGACGACGACGACTGCAACGTCATCATTCAGATTATGCGCCTTTTATTTGGACACTCGAATTGCACTGTAACTGTGATGGATATGGATGGCAGGCCCGCTCTAAATTGAAATTGTTAAATCAGTGGCAAATAAACATATGTACACTTAACTAAATAAAGAGTGATATTATACTTAAATGAATTGGCAATTAAATCCGTTTGTATTGAAAACACAATTGGAAGTTGCATAGTCGCGGAAATAGTTTATCATTCAATATAACAATCTATTGGAACCAAGCACAAAAAAATAAATAAGCATTGATTTCTAAATTGTTAGGTGTCTTAAGCAATAAACAGTCATTCATTCACATTTAAAAAGCCAAGATGAGTTTAACAAGTGCAATTTTCGATAGAGATGTTGAAGCAGTCGAACAGCTGCTGAAGGATCCTGATTTCAATGTAAATGATACTATTGATAATGCATATACACCATTAGCGTGGTGTTGCCGTTTGGCCAAAGACAACGATGTCGACGACTGCAACATCATCATTCAGATCATGCGCCTCATATTGAAACACCCGAAATGCAATGTGAATGGGACGGATAGAAATGGTAACACCGCTCTTCATTGGATATGTTTTATGTTAAATTCAGTTGATGCGGCCAGGTTGCTGCTGAGTCAGGATGGGATAGAGATGGGTGTATGTAACAGGTATGGTGAGACAGCGTTGCATAGTTTAATGAATATAATACACAATTCGAATGTCAGCACTGCGACGCTTATCTTTAAAGAATTCATGAAACATTCAAACATAGACATGATTATAGGAAGGCCCGATAGGCATGGGTTGAGCATACTTGATAGGTTTATCTGTAATCCAAAAGTGCATTCTTATGATTTGGATATTTCTTCGGCGATGAAACATTTGATTGAGTTGGTTTTATCGATAAAAGGAATGGTTACTGCATCAGGTAAAACCCTTGCTTTAGCAGGAACATTGTGTTCCCCAAGTGTGTTTCAAATATTGGTGGATGCTGGAGCAAACCCAAATGATTCGTTAGGGGATGAAACAACTACTCATTGCATTATTGCAAGGAAATCATTATTAAAGTGCACGTTATTGTCTAGCATGAAACCTAATTTATCCGTCAAGTGGATGGGCAACACTGCAGTAGAACTAGCGCGCATATACGGATGCAATAGAGGTATAATCAATAGTTTTGTGACATCAAATCCAACCCCCAGTGTCAAAAAACCACCCCCTAGTGACACAAATCAATTTAAGACTTCTGATGATTCTAAACATAACAGTGATGGTTTCTTACATGATTGGACTAAATTTAAACCACTGCTATCATCAACGATTCCTATTGGACGTAATTCTAAGTCTACAGCATCTTCTGAAATAAATGCACTTAACGCAATTAAATACAATCAATACTATATGAAACAGTCAAGAAAAGAGATTGAGTACATGAAAAATGAATTAGAACAGTTTTTCATTGTAATTTCTCATAGGTTTAAAGCCTCATCAGATTCATCTCACTTTGCATATACCTACCATCTACAAGGGAGCATGCATGACAATTGCAAGTGTTTTGGACCAAATGAGTTCGATGCCGTCTTAAAGGTTATAAACTTAAACGAGTTAGATGGAAATTTAGGTGTTGATGTAGGACAAATTAAAGGAAGCGGTAGGTGGCGCGCCTACTGCGATGGCAACGGTTTTCTTATCATTTGTTCCGTAGCGCAAGATTTCTACAGGCGATTTGCTCTCCAATGCCATGAACAAAATGATAAGCTCATGGATAAATCATGCGGTTTCACTCATGTAGCTTTTCAATGTCTGGCCAAAATTTCACGTCTCAAACTTATTTGGAATGGAGAAACATTCAAAAACTTAACTGTTTATGTCGACATCGTGTTGGCATTTCCATTCAATAGATATGCAATGGAATACCCATTCGGCATTGAAAGTAGGTGTATTTACCCAATAGCAAAGGCTGACAGGCATGCGTATAATAATGCCACTCATTTTCCCGATTCGCACTGTGAGATTGAGGCACGAATCATGAAAGCTCTTCCGGAACCAATCAGACAAGGTTTCATCACAGCCAAAGCCGTTCGTTTATCCACAGTTTGTGCTCCTGAATTCGATACAACTCATTTCAAATTATCGGAAGATTTGGCTATTGAAGATTACATCACTTCGCATGCGTTAAAAAACTGTTTATTAAACAATTTGAAGACCTGTCGACGGAGAAAACAACACAGAACATATGAAGCACTGGAGACTGTTGACGACGACGATGCTTCCGTTGCACTTAGAAGCGAAATCTGCAAATATGTGAATGCGGATTACGTTTATGAAAGGTTTCAAGATGATTTGCGGGAAAAGAAAATGCAAGTTTGGCATGCTGAACATATAACTTTGTTTAGTTGTAGTAAATTACGCATCGATCCATGTGATGCAGAAGACATATGTTGCAAGAAACGCATCATCCGGCTTGAGCTAGTCAAAACCATTCGTAAATGGTTAAGCAAGAAGGAAAACCTTAGAGACCTGCACGACAGTGACGACTGCACATGTGAGTACACAACAGAGGAACTTGAATACCACCAGGATTTTATGACTCGTTTGATAACAAATAGAAAGATACAAATTGATCGAAGTGTCGAGCAAGAGTTTGCATCGGAGGATGAGTCGACAAAAAGCAGTACATTTAAAAACGTCGTTCAAGACATTGAACCATCAGATGCGTCAATAACCAGCGATCAGAACAGGGAACCGGATTAACAATCTTCAAATCAAATGTAATAGATCTGACTTTCCCCGACCAATGCTCTGAAGTCGGAAACGAACGTAGCAAATGCCCATATTCATGCTCATGCGTTCTGTCCTGAGAGCGAGGAATGCACAACAAAACAAGTGGGATCTTACAAGGAGTTTATGTTCCGATTGATTGGGAGTGGAGTGATTAAAATCGAGGAAAAGAAACACATTTGATTTCAATCAAATCACGCATTAATCCATGTGATGGATAAGAGGACATATGTTGCAAAATACGATTCATCATACTAGCGCAAATTAAAACTATTCGTACATGGCTAAAAATAAGGAAGGATAACTTGAAATACCTGCACGATAGAATCGATGACATATGCTGTAAAAAGCGTATCATCAAACTAGCTCTAGTCAAACTAATTCGTGCATGGTTGACTGATAAGGAAAACCTGAGTTACTTGCACGATAGTGATGACTGCACATGTGAGTACACCTCAGAAGAACTGGAATATCACGAGGAATACATGACTCGTTTGATGACAAGTGGAAATATACAAATTAACGAGCAACAGCTTGAATCGGAGGATGAGTCGACAGAAAGCAGTACATTTGAAAACGACGCCATTGAACAATCAGGTGCGTCAATACCTAACGATCAGCACAGGGAACAGGATTCACAATCTTCAAATCAGCCAAAAGATCTGACTTTCCCCGAGCAATGCATTGAAGTTGGAAACGAACATACCAAGTGCCCATGTTCATTCTCATGCGTTCTGTCCTGAGAATCATAATGAGAGCGAGAAATGCACAAGTGCATAAACAACAAAAGAAGCAGGATCTCACAAGGAGTTCATGGCCGGATTGATGGAGAATGGAGTTATCAAAATTGAGGATAGTGATAATTACACAGAACACATCAAAACTGCAATCAATAAACTTGATGTGATATCCGGATAGGAAAAATTAATTTTGGTGTTATATGTTTTTTTAAATATAACGCCGACAAAATGTTCGGTGATTGACTTATATGTATGTTTTGAACGTATATATATAAGTTGTGATTTTTTGCATCGGTTTGTTACAAATTGTTATGACTTGGAAGTTCTCTCAGTTATATTGATAATCAGAACTAGTTTTGCAAATAACAATAAGGTTTTTTTGTTATGTTACTATCTGATATTTTCAAATCATAAACAATTAGTGATTATTTTGTTTCAAAATAACGTCTTATTATCAAACTTATGTATGTTCTGGCGAACATAGTTATTCTAACTAACACGATTGTTGATTGTTGATATACATGTCTGAAAAAACACAAGCAATCCTGTTTTATCGCATCTAGTAGGTTTATATTTATTTCATGGAAAGAAAAATAAGTTAGCCTAGTTTGCTTAGATTTATCTGGTTGAAGAAATGTATGCTACTCTTGTTTCGTACTTAAATTGATATTTATTTTTATTTCAACAAGATTCTAATGATCAAAGTAATCACTCTCATGCTTGCACATCAGTGTTTTTTTATGTTGATTGTTACATTACATATACAATACAGGGCATTTTTACTTGATAATTCATCATGTTTTCAATTTTTGATTTGCCCGGGTCCGCAGGCCCTCTGCCTTTATAGAACTCGTATGTCCGATCCTATTACTGCTAAAATGTGCTTTCGGCTGAGCGTGGATAATTACCATATGGTGATTATGTAGGTTTTCACCTTTATTTAAACTCCTAGTTTTTGATAAAATATAAGCAAGATGTGGATGTATTAACATCATTATTTATTTATTTGTACACAAATGCGTTGTTTTTGGCATTTTCTTAAATCATAACGTAACCTTTAAGGAGTTTGCGTAAATATAATTTTGGATACACTTTTCAATCATATGATATGGGCGATATAAGATCAGCTTCAGTTAAAAATCTTACCAACTGTTACGTGGATATTTAACCTAGTGCAAACATGAGTTAATAACATTATATTTAAAAGAAGTCCAATGGATTTTGCTTGGTAACTTTTGGTAAAAATACAAAAACCAAAGTGCTAAGACAATCCAGTTAACTCAAAGATACAACTTGAAATTAGGCTTTAAATGTTAGAACAAGCAATTTGTAATAATGTTAACCGAATTAGTAAAATTATTATACATATACAAAAGTACAAATATTTTTTTCTAGCTGTATCTACCATCACCAAATTTATTATTTAATTTATTTGAATTGTTAAGCAGCGAATTTCAAAGTTATTGCTAATCATTTTTTGGTTTTGAATGTACAATTACAGCCTCAGAAGATATCAACCACGTACATTGTGTTTTATATTTCATTATAAATGTGCTTCTTAAGATAAAGATAATGAATGATTGAGGAGAAAAAAGGAGTATGAAAAAGAAAATGCATAAAACTGAGGTTTGATCTAGACATATGCATCGGTTGTTACGGATTTCAGGTACAGTGATAGTTTTTGGTTGAATCTAATCTTTACCATGCATTTAACAAAAGTGGTGAAAATGTGAAATTGTGAAACTATTAATACTATTTAAATTAATTTATAAAAATCCCGGGCCACCTTGAGGTAGAACATTTCTAGTTTATAATAGATATCACGTCTATATTTGTGCACTATATTTAAAAGACATGCTTACGTTACAAAACAATAATATCTAAATTAGATCTTCAAACGGGGACTACGTCAAACAGAACGCAAATATAACTCACGATTTGGAGGCGAACACGAATTTAGCGTATTTGCATATTTACTCAAGACCCATCTGCTCATTAGTAATAGTCTACAATGTTGCATGAGCATAAACAACTTCGAACAAGGTCACTGTTTACGAGTTTTTGTTTATGTATTTTCATTGTAGGTTTATTCATTTATTTTTGAGATTTGTGTAGGTTAAGAAATATTTTAAAATTAATATTTACACATCGGTATTGTAAATATCAGAATTGTATAGTACATTTTAAGTTATTAACATATTATATATTAATATAACAAGTAGTTAGTGTTTATTGATATTTATATTAAAGCTTTGTATTATTGTCAATTGCACCATTATAAGTATTCAGTATTTAGTCTTTATTTAAGCTTCTATTCATGAAGTTGGTGCATGGATGCGCCATATATTTTAAATTCTCGGATGTAGTACCCGAAAACCAGACATGCAATAAAAAGGCTTAAATATACATTTCAATTTGGTTTTTCTTCTAAATTTACACATAGTTAGCAGCCAAAAAATAAATCTAAAACGCTATTCAAAAAGTAAATGATCATATCCATTTGTCTCTATCGATGTTAGCATGAAACGTAACAACGATCTCTTAACTCAATTTAGTATAATAAGGTTGGGAGTTCGATTGATAATATAGTCTTGTTTTGTTAGTTTTAAAATTTACACTGCTAATTTCATTATGTTATTTTGGCAAGGATTAAATAAAGACACAGCTACTTGTGATCCAGATATAAACGATCGATATAAACTATCTTAGGGATACTTAAAGGTTGAGAAAAGCAAAAAATTAGGTTAATTCATTTTTTCAAGATTTACCCTGACAATTGTCATGTCGTAATTAGGTAGATAGAAATGCAGGCTCGGCTTTGTATAATTAACATATTACGCAATGATTAAGTACTTTGATAAAGCAACTTAACACATTTGTGATATCATTGTATAAAATTATGTATGATATTAAGTATTATTGAAAAAAAGAATGTATAAAACAATCAATTGCATTTTTGCTAGTAAAATAAAGATATTATCACCGCATATAGCAGTGAAAATCAAGCAAACCCTGTATATGTAATCAAAATCGTGTTTTCAATGCCACCCATGATCTACCCCATTATAGTTGTCTTATTTATAAAAATAGTTTCGAGTGGGTTGATATATAAAGGCTTTACTTCTTTGAAGAGTGTGCATACACGATGACCTTTAACATTCAAGGGAATATGCAAAACAATACACTTGTCTTTGACGCAATATATTTGATAGTTAAATGCATAGTTGGTTTTCTAGGGAATGTGAAAGTGCATGTTAAACTACACCCGAGAGAGGTCAATTGGTTAGACTTTGTATAATGTTTGCTTCAACTTATGGGCTTCAATGTTACCCAGTAGCTGTGAAAACACTGATAAATGGACTGCTACAAATTCTATTGTGATGGGTTGCATTATAAAGGCATTGTTACGCTCAAAAATGCATAATAAAATAAGAATTATCTTGAAAAATTGTGAGGGACCTATATTACATTACTTTTTAGTGTGCGCAATAAAATAACTTTTTGTATGAGTATCATGCGATGATTATAACCATTTAATATGAGTGCAATCGAAACACCAGGTAATAAACAAACAAATACATTTTCACCAATATCATATCATTAGTCTTTTACTTAACAGAGCTAATGTATTCCATTTCAACAGGCCACAGATAAATACAATCGAAAAGCATTCAAAACTGCTCCTTCAAATCCAAATGTATTCGAAATATCAGCCCGACCTCGATCACTATGTAGTCCATCACAACTACGCAACGTAAAATGTTTGTCTTGTGCGACCAAAATCAAAGGATATCGTTTTATCTCCTAATGGAGATATATATTTGATCAAACGCTGTTACGAGCTAACGGTATAAAATCTTCATTATGACTGCACGTAAAACTTATCTGCTATTGATATTTGAAATGAAAACATATATAAACATAGGACAAGTTAATGATTATTCGTTAACTTGCAATTACATTTTGTTTCTAGAAATTGTGTATTTGTCTTTAAAATGTTTGCACCAATATAAACGCATAGTTATAGGAGTGATAACACTTTGCATGAATGTTGAGCAGTAAATAAATATCAAGAACATAAATACAATAAAAATGCTGTATATACATATAATAATTTGATATAAGCAAGTAATGTAACACACAAAGCCAACATAGTGAATGTGCTAACAACTCACGTTCTATTGACACAATATCTTACATGTCGAGGACATACCTTGATTAATCAGCGTACAAAATAGTAAATGTAAACAGAAAACTGAGAGGGAGCAATCAATACATATATACATATAGTTTGTCTAAGGTTATGCTCGCCAATGCCACCCATATGTGTACTTTAGTTGTTGACGACGTGCATAGACACCTATGCCTATTTTCTCTTTGACAGGATTCATAAAATGCTTTGCTCGGTTCAATAGTACTTACTTACTAAGCTCTCTGACAAAGGAATATATAGAAAAGTGTTTAGGGACTAGAACGCTTATTTCATTATTGTTTAGGAGTGACAGCTATGACTGTCATAACAGTCTTAGAAGATAATAAGTTGTAACAATATTGTATGATTTTTATTGGAAACGGTAAAAAAGGCAAAACATATGCGATTTCATATCAAAATCATATGGAATACAATAAACATTTAAATACAAGTATTTTAAAGCTTTTTCAAACCATTTTATGATGAATTGAGGGAATATAAAACGACTGATGTAAAATGATGAATATAGAATGGTATTTTGGGACAATTGGATTCTTACACTGAGTGAACAAACATCAGTGTCCAATATACAATTTATGTACACTTTACTTAATACATATTAGTAAAATGAAAAAAGTAAACAAATGAATGAATTATCACTGAAACACAATACTTTAGTATTTTTTATCAAATATTGTGATTATTAGATCGATATTGATGCTTCAATTATTGGCAATAAAATCTGTGTTGTATTGAAAACGCGATTGGAAGGGACATAGCCGCGGATATAGTTTAGTATATAATAAAACATTTTTACTTGAACCATGTACAAAAAGCAATTAAAGTAACATTTACTATAAATTGTCAGGTGTCTTAAGCAACGTACAATCATATATCCTTCAAACAGACAAGATGGAAATGATACGTGCAATTCTGAGAAGAGATGTTAAAGCAGTCGAGCAGCTGCTGAAGGACCCTGGTTTCAAAGTAAATAATATCGTGGTTGTGTTTACACCATTAACCTGTTGTTGCCATGAAGCCGATGACAACGATGTCGACGACTGCAACATCATCATTCAAATTATGCGCCTTATAATGCAACACCCGGAATGCAATGTGAATGCGATGGATATAAAAGGTAACACCGCTCTTCATTTGGTATGTGGATATTCAAAATCAGTGGCCGCCGCCAGGTTGCTGCTGAGTCAGGATTGGATAGACTTAGGTGTATATGACAAGGACGGTTATACTGCCTTGCATATTTTGATGAATGGAATAAACAATTTAAAAGTAGGAAGTGCGACGCTTATCTTTAATGAATTTATGAAACATTCAAACATAGATATGATCATAGGAATGCGCGATAGGCAAGGGTTGTGCATACTGGATAGGTTTCTCTGTAATAAAGAAGTGCATTCTTATGATTTGGATATTTCAACGGCGATGAAACATTTCCTTGAGCTAGTTTTATCAATCGAAGGACTGGTTAGGGTATCAGGTAAAACCCTTGCGCTAGCAGGCACATTATGTTCAACAAGTGTGTTTCAAATGTTGATTGACGCAGGCGCAAACCCAAATGATTGGCTATTGGATGAAACAACAGCTCATTGCGTTATTGCAAGGCAATCATTAGCAAAGTGCACGTTATTGTCTAGCATGAAACCTAATTTATCCGTCAAATGGATGGGCAACACTGCAGTAGAACTAGTGCACATATACGGATGCAATAGAGATATAATCAATATTTTTGTGCCATCAAAGCCAACCCTCGGTGTCAAAAATCAATTTAAGACTTCTGATGATTCTAAACATAACAGTGATGGTTTCTTACATGATTGGACTAAATTTAAACCACTGCTATCATCAACGATTCCTATTGGGCATTATTCTAAGTCTACAGCCTCTCAAGAAATAAATGCACTTAACGCAGTTAAATACAATCAATACTATATGAAACAGTCAAGAATAGAGATTGAGTACATGAAACATGAATTAGAAACGTTTTTCATTGCAATTTCTCATAGGTTTAAAGCCTCATCAGATTCATCTCACTTTGCATATACCTACCATCTACGAGGGAGCATGTATGACAATTGCAAGTGTTTTGGACCAAATGAGTTCGATGCCGTCTTAAAGATTATAGACTTAAACGAATTAGATTTTGATGACGTACAGATTAAAGGAAGCGGTAGATGGCACGCCTACTGCAATGACGACGGTCGTCTTATCATCTGTGCCGTAGCGCAAGATTTCTACCAGCGATTTGCACTCCAATGCCATGAACAAAATGATAATCTCAAGGATAAATCATGCGGTTTCACTCATGTTGCTTTTCAATGTCTGGCCAAAATTTCACGTCTTAAACTAATTTGGAATGGAGAAACATTCAAAAACTTAATGGTTTATGTCGACATCGTGTTGGCATTCCCATTCAATGTCAAAACGGAAGAGTACCCGTTTGGCATAAAAAGCAAATTACGTTACCCTATAGCAAAGGCTGACAGGCATTTGTATAATGATAAAACACGTTTTCCTGAATCGCATTGTGATATTGAAGCACGGATCATGAAAGCGCTTCCGGAACCAATCCGCCAAGGTTTCATCACATCCAAAGCCGTTCGGTTATCCACAGTATGTGCCCCTGGATTCGATGCAACTAATTTCAAATTAATGGAAGATCTTGCTATTGAAGATTACATCACTTCACATGCGTTAAAAAACTGTTTGTTGAACAAATTGAAGACCTTTCGAAGGGCAGAACAACATAGAACACGTGAAGAACTGCGGCCTGTTGACGACGACGATGATGATGCTTTGAGTAGCAAAATCTGCAAATATGTGATTGCGGATAACGTTTTTGAAAGGTTTCAAGATGATTTACAGGAAAAGAAGATGAGAGTTTGGCACAATGAAAGATATCTGTTTTATTGTGGAAATATGTGTGATGGATTCGAGGATGTTTGCTGCAAGAAACGTATCATCAGGTTAGCGCTGGTGAAAACCATTCGTGCATGGTTGACAAATAAGGATAATTTGAGATACCTGCATGATAGCGACGACTGCACCTGTGATTACACAGCAAAAGAGCTTGATTATCACAAGGAGTTCATGGACCGTTTGATGGAGAGTGGAAAAATCTAAATCGAAGATATCAAGTAAATACGCAGGAAAAAACATAAATATGAACGAATCAAATTGGTGTGATATCCGGAAAATAAATTTCAAATGTGAATGAAGTTAGGTTGAAAATGTAATTCCACTGACAAAGTCTTCGGTGATAGTCTTATATATACACATTTAGCAAACATTTTTGTAGCTATATTATACCATAACATATCAAATGTTTACACATAGGAGCATTATATAAAGTGATATTCAATGCCAAAATTTAGGGAAACAATACCATAGATTACTTACTTAATGAATGTTGATGTTGACCGAAAACAATCGATTAATAGATTGTCAGTTATAAATAAAAATGAGCATGCATGTTTAGACTCGGCAAATTTATCTGTGCGTTTCGTTTTGTGATAGCATTTTATGAGTAGCTTATATAGTAAACCATACTTGTATAAAATGCATCATTCCCTCTTTTGATAATAAAGCGGTTTTTCTAGAAAGAGTAATGTTTTCTTGTGTTAATGCGGCTCTATGTACAAATTCAACGGGTTAAATAAAGTAACCACGCATCCGCCATTGTGTGATGTCAATACTGTGTCATGGGTTTGGATTTTGAACATGTAAATTTGTAACGACTTCATTCGAAGTCGCACTGTTATATAAACTAATCATAAGTAGCAGCAATGTCTCAACGTAAATAGACCCTTCTTAAGAAGACGTTTGCCTAATTGGTTTGATTGCAACAATCAATATGTTAAAATACTAATCCCTTCACTTCGCATGAAATAGCTTTTTTCATATTGCGTTGACTCTTTGTGCAATGAAAGGTATTCATATTTAAGGTTTAACGATGCATATGATGTTAGCTTAATATAATCCTTAATATGAATAGGAAATGGAATAATGATTAATATAAAAATATCGCAGTCATGCTATATTTAATGCAAAACAGTATGCTACCTATTCAGGTTACGAAGCGATGTTTTGTTACATTAGTGCAACATTCATGCAACATCAATGACAACAAGTTATAGAAATGTCTCACATATTAGCCATAGACATACACTTGCCATACACTATTTTTGACAATTATATTGCGAATAATGGAACACGAGGCGCATAAGATAATGCATCCTGCTATTTACTTTAAATACTATCGAGAAGGTCACGGGGTAAAACGTCTATTATTCATGTATGTGAGTATATAACCATGTGTCATGTTAAAAATGTTACAATTTAAAATTTATTTATGAAGCCTAAAACTAGTAAATAAAACATGTTACTCGCTTTATATAGTATATATGAAAGGGCGGTCAAACATAACTGTTTTCACGGTCTACATAATTATAACTGCGGAAATTATCTGTTTATTTTGACGGGGCTTTTTCACGCAAACATGCATATAATAAAATGTGTACGGGTACCTGTATATAGCAGTTAATATGAAACAAAACCAGCATATGGGATTTATACAGTTTATACTTAAATGTCATCCTCATCATAGTGAGGATCTTGGAAAACAAGATACAAATGTTTCAATAGTGAATCTATATCAACAGGCCGTGGCATCCGTAACATCTTCCCTATTACACATTCTTACCATACAGTTGGAACTGGGCTCAATGTGTATAGAAATCTTCGTTGTTTAAATCGAAATTATTGTCTATCGCGTACGTTTGATTTTGAGAGATCTGAAAGTTCCGATCAGAAACAAAATCTCATAGCAGTCCTCATCATGCTTACTACGACTACGAGCTCGATATTTTTACACGATCGCAAAAGCATTGGAAAATGTTCCCTCACCAAAACCGAAAGTATTCGAAATAATAACCCGACCTTGATTACAACGTAGTCCACCACAAGTGTTCACAACTACAGAAACGTACAATGAGTGTCTTATGCCACCAACTTAAAAGGATGATGGCTTATATCCTATTCAAGATGGCGATTCGATCAAACGGCGTTACGAGGCAACTGTATAACAACTTTATATGACTGCAAGTTAAACTAAAAACACCATTGAATTAACTATACTGTATTCCGTTCAATAGGCATATATTTAATGAAGTTCTGAAAAATGAAACATGCGTTGTATTAATTTTAGAATAATAGTTTTATCTTGTATTCATTTTGCTGTTTATTATTGATTTTTTTTTCAAATTTATATTGTCACGCCTTCACAATATTGATTTGTTGTTTTGATATGATTATGCAAACAATAATCATTTGACAAACATGTCAAGTTTAGATGCGATGTATACTGTTATGGACATGTATATGTAAGATACTCGTTTCATTTGTTTTCATGTAATACCACGTTAATTCTTCAGGTTTGGATATTCAGAAATGGATAGTTTATCATATTACGTCGATTTGCGAAGAAAAAACAATATATGGCAAGTAAATGACAAATAGTTCTCATAGTGAAAAACAGCTTACATTTTTATGCAGACATTATATCTCTACATTGAATAATGTGTGCACTCATATAAAAACCATAATAGGTTTGGTGACACATTACATTCATCTTAACCTGTGAATAATAATCATGAGAACATTAAAATGTGTATATACATTATTATCATTCGGTTTAAGTACATAGCCCATACAGCAAACAAACACCATACGAACAAACACATCCCTTTCTATTGACATAATATCTTACGTGTCGAGGACATACCTTGATTTATCAGCATACAAAACAGTAAATGTGAAAACGAATCTGAGAGGGAGCAATCAATACAGATATACATACATTTTGCCTTGAGTTCTAGTCACCAAGTGCCACCCAGCTCTCCGTATGATTGTTATTATTTGGTGTATAGACACGTCAGTCTCTTCTCTCTTTGACGGAGCTTATATGCGGCTCTGCTCGGTTCAATAATATTAACCTACTAACTTAACTTAATACTACGAAGATGAATGGAATATTGAGTAGTTGGCAATGACTAGAACACTTACACCATTATCCTTTGTGCCTAATAGTACAGATCTAATATACATAATCTCACTGTTGACAGAGTAATATCGCGACGTAATAAGCCTTATACAACGTGATCAGAGTATCTGTTAAAGGTCGTTTGTCAAATGGTTTTCATAAGAGGCCGACTGTAAAACATAGGCATCAGAGGTGCAAAGCCCATGGCCTATGCATAACACTATACATAATACTTTTTGAAAAGAAGAGGTCAAAAGAATTATATTTTTCACAATGACTTTTTTACAACGTTTTTCCAAAAACATCTTTCTCCCAATGTTTTTCTCAAAAACGTTTTTATCACAACGTATTTCTCACAACTTCCCATCGTTGTCCTATATATTCGTCCATACAACGTTGTCCTCACAATGTCACAATATACTTTTAATCTTTTTGTGATGTGCAAATATTCGAAAATATCTCACATTCGTCAAAGTTTGCACCCGGTATTTCGACAATTATTGGTTGATTAAACATAAACCTCAACGTTGCACATTTGCAATATATATTCTTAAACTGTGTGAAGTTTCAGAGCCCTAGGGCAAAGGCTTCATATGACAGTACTGCGGACAAAGTTGTGTGTAAATTTCCCAAAATATCTCAATTTCGTCTAAGTTTTGACCCCCATAATTTCGATAATCAATAGTCAATCAAACTGAAATTTTGACCTACTTTGCAAATCTGCTATATGCTATTTTTCACTGTGTGAAGTTTCGAAAACCTAGGTCAAAGGCTTCGTACCGAAATGCCGCAGAAAAACAACTGCATCGCAAATGTAAACAAGCGGACGGACGGACAGACGGACGGAATGGGGAATAGCAGCAACCCTCGGCCAAATTGGTAGGCTTGGGGCTAAAAAAAGTTCTTAGGAAATGTTATATATAGTTTTAGTTTATATTTAATTAAGCATGTATTGCTAGAAACAATTATTTTGTATATATCAAAAACAAATATATGTCAAATGATGTCCTATGCATATATATTCTTCAGAGTTTCATGCTCTCTAGATTTTTTTTTAAATTGATATATTCATCGGATGCATGTGCCTCGTGTGCCTCGTGTGCCTTTTTCAATCCAATTTATGAAGTAATTTATTTAAATTGATGTCAGATGGTACTTTGGCATTACTATGACGTTCACAGGAACACAAAAACCTAAAAATAAACATTTTCGCTCATGCAAAAAAATGTGGCAGATAGAAATGGGTGGGTGTTTTTTTGTTCAAGGAAAACATTGAATATGACATTCATGGTACCAATAGATACTGCAATCAAATGTTTTTTGTAAATAAACTGAGTGATCACAATAACGTATTAAACTGAGATTAAACATGCATTAATTTCATCATCAGCTTAATATGAAATAAATTGATATTGCCTTGATCAGAAACTATATCTTGTGTGTGTTACACGCCATAAAAAGCGTCATAAAATAATAACATTGTGGATCTAGGAACGGATGCTGAGCCATTATTTATTCTTAAAAGTCAATGAGACAAATAAAATAAGACCGAAATTAATTTGAAGTTGCTTGAAACGATTAACCAATTGAGTCAACATAACGCAAGTGGTAAATAAATCAAGGACAATCCATATTGCACAAAACCTCATTATGACCTTATGATGACCTCATGTTAGTAAGTTTTAGGTCGGCATGAGCCATCGATAAGGTTATATACTACCGGTGAAGCGCGGATTGAGCGAGGGTGCGGAGTGGTCTCTATCGAGACTGTTTGTTATGTGTTAAATATTTAATTAACCAAAACAAGAAACAATGAGACAATGACCAGTGTAATTTTTACAGGGGCCATTTTGACCTGAATTTGTCGTTTTGACATGATTATGCAAACAATCCAAATAAACAAACATGGCACTATTAGATGCGATTTATATTGCTGTGGACACATAGATGTAATAGATTATATCTATTTATAATCGAATGAAACTACTTTAATTCCACCGGTTCGTATATTCTGAAATTGATAGTTTACATATGCTGTCGATATTTAAACAATATATATATATTACAAGGCAACGACAAATATCTTTATAAGTCAAACTTTTTAAATTACATTTTATTTAGAATTTTTATCTTCGTCATACCTATTGTTTGAACTAGAATAAACGTGTTATTATAGGAATTGTTACACATGACATGCGTCTTAAGCAGTGACCAACTACCATAGTGAATAAATGAAATAAAATGTTGTATATATATTATTTTTCGATATAAGCAAGAGAGGTAATGTATAACATAAAGCGAACGCACAAACAACTCCCGTTCTGTTGACAAAATATCTTACATGTTGAGGGCATACCTTGATATATCGGCATACAAAACAGCCAATGTGAAATCAAACCCGAGCGGGAGCAATCAATACATATATACATACGTTTTGTTTGAAGACATTGCGACCCAGTGCCACCCAACACGGATTTTATGTTTTTGACGTGTGGCATAGACACCTCTGACTCGTTTATATTTGACAGTGTTTACAAAAGGCTTCACTCGATTCAATAGTGCTGACTTACTTAGTACTTTGACAATAAACAATATATGGAACAGTTGTCAGGAACTAGAACACCTATACCATTATTCTTGCAGTGTAGTGATCGAAGTGTCAGAAGACATAAACAGTTATAATTATTTATGATTGTAGTCAGAAACTGTACGACAAAACATAGGCGATAATCCACCAACATAATATAAATACAACTGTATAAGTATTTCACAGTTATAGTTCGAAAACATTTAGGTTGACTTGGGGTCATGAAAAACAATACCGATGAAGAAAACTGATTGAGTACATTAAATTTGGATACCGAGCAAACAAAAATCGTATGCTATCAAAGCAAATATCATTGCGGATTTTTTTATCAGTATACAATATGTGTATACAATATCATTTATTCTTACTGAATACAATATTTACAACATGGAAAAAATATAGCATGCAATTTTGGACAGAAATGTGGAATTAGTTGATGAGCTGCTATACAATATGTGTATACAATATGATTTATTCTTACGGAATAAAATATTTACAACATGGACAAAATATGGCATGCAATTTCGGACAGAAATGTGGAATTAGTTGATGAGCTGCTATAGGACCCTGATTTAGAAATAAATAAGTAAGGCATACCCCTTTAACAATTATGTTGCAATAAAGCCGATGACAGTGATCGCGATGACTAAAACGTAATAATTCAGATTTATTGCCTCATATTAAAACATCCGAAATGCAATGTAAATGCTTATTGTCGTGACGGTGCTACCGCTCTCCATTCGATATGTTTTAGGTTAAACTAAGTGGCTGCGATTGATATGTATGGCAGGCCCGCTCTTAATTATGATGTTTAGAGTTAAACCAGTGGCCATTAAACAATACTTGTACAATTTACTTAATACAAAAATCAACAAATGAATTTAATATTATCAAAACACTAAACTATAGTATTTTTTATCCAGAAGTGTGATATTTTGATTGATTTTTATGCTCAAATGAATTGACAATAAACTATGTTTGTATTGAAAACACAATTGGAAGGCACATAGCCGCGAAAATAGTTGATCATTAGATGTAACATTTATATCGGAACCATGCAAAAAATGTATCAAGGAGCATTGACTTTAACTTGTCGGGGATCTTAAGCAATATCCAATCATATATCCAATAAGTATACAAGATGGATTTAAAACGTACAATCGAGAGTAGAAATGTAACAGTAGTTGAAGAGCTGCTGAAGGACCCTGATTTCAAAGTGAATGATATTATTGGTAATATATCTACACCATTAACCTTGTGTTGCCGTGAGGCAGATGACAGCGATGTCGAAGACTGCAACATCATCATTCAAATTATGCGCCTGATATTACAGCACCCGAACTGCGATGTGAATGCTAAGGATGGATTTGGTAGCACCGCTCTTCATTCCATATGTATTAAGTTGAAATCAGTGACCGCCGCCAAGTTGCTGCTGAGTCAAGATGGAATAGACATGGGTGTATATGACAGGGATGGTTACACTGCATTGCATGTGTTAATGATAAGAATAAATAATTCGAATATCAAAACTGCAGCGCTTATTCTGAATGAAATTTTGCAATATCAAAACAAAGATGACATTTTACGAATACGTGATAAGTTTGGCTTAACAATACTGGATAGGTTCCTATGTAATACAAATGTGCATTCTTATGATTTGGATATTTCAACTGAGATTAAACATTTTCTTGAATTTGTTTTATCAATCATTGGACTGGTAAGTGAATCAGGTAAAACCCTTGCACTAGCAGGCACATTATGTTCAACAAAAGTGTTTCAAGTGTTGATTGACGCAGGCGCAAACCCAAATGATTCGTTAGGGGATGAAACAACTACCCATTGCGTTATTGCAAGGAACTCATTATCAAAGTGCACGTTGTTGTCTAGCATGAAACCTAGTTTATCCGTCAAGTGGATGGGCAACACTGCCGTAGAACTAGCGCACATATACGAATGCAACAGAGAGATAATCGATAGTTTTGCGTCATCAAGGCCAACCCCCAGTGATAAAAATCAACTTAATACTTCTGATGATTCACAACTTGACAGTGATGGTTTCTTACATGATTGGACTAAATTTCAACCACTTTTATCGTCAAAGATTCCTATTGACCATTATTCTATGTCTACATCCTCTTATAAAATAAATGCACTCAACGCAATTAAATACAATCAATATTTTATGGAACATTCCAGAACAGAGATTGAGAGCATGGAAACTGAACTCGAAACATTTTTCAATGTTATTTCTGATAGGTTTGAAGCCTCATCAGATTCATCCCACTTTGCATATAGTTACCATTTGCGTGGGAGCATGCATGATAATTGCAAATGTTTTGCACCCAATGAGTTCGATGCAGTGCTAAAAGTTAAACACTTATGCGAACTAGTCTATGATGAGCCTTATATAAGAGGACACGGCAGATGGAGCACCTACTGCAATGACAACGGTTATCTTATTATCTGTGCCGTAGCGCAAGATTTCTACCAGAGATTTGCTCTCCAATGCAATGAACAAAATGATAATATCAAGGATAAGCCATGCGGTTTCACCAAAGTAGCTTTTCAATGTCTGGCCAAAATTTCACGTCTCAAACTAATTTGGAATGGAGAAACATTCAAAAACTTAAATGTTTATGTCGACATCGTGCTGGCATTTCCATTTAAAAGGAAATATGCAAAGAAATACCCGTTCGGCATTGAAAGTAGGGGCATTTACCCAATAGCAAAGGCAGACAGACATGCGTATAATAATTCCACTTACTTTCCCATATCAAATTGTGAGATTGAGGCACGAATCATGAAATCGCTTCCGGAACCAATCCGCCAAGGTTTCATCACAGCCAAAGCCGTTCGGTTATCCACAGTTTGTGCTCCTGGATTCGATACAACTCATTTCAAATTAGCAGAAGATTTATCTATTGAGGATTACATTACTTCGCATGCCTTGAAAAACTGTTTATTATACAAATTGAAGACCAATCGACGGGGAAAACAACATAGAACATATGAAGCACTGGAACCTGTTGACGACGACGATGCTGCCGCTGCATTTAGAAGCAAAATCTGCAAATATGTGATTGCGGATTACGTTTATGAAAGGTTTCAAGATGATTTGCAGGAAAATAAAATGCAAGTTTGGCATAATGAACATGTCAATTTGTTTGATTGTAGCACATCACGACAATGTGATGGAGTAGAGGACACATGCTGTAAAAAGCGTATCATTAGGTTAGTGCTAGTCAAAATCATTCGTAAATGGTTGAACAATAAGGAAAACTTGCGATACTTGCATGATAGCGACGAATGCACATGTGAATACACCGCAGAAGAATTGCAATATCACAAGAGGTTTATGACCCATTTGATAGAGAGTGGGGAGATTAACTTCACTCAACATGGCTCGGAAATAAATTCAATGAACGATTCTGTTGACAATTATTCATCTAAAGAAAAAGATAGTTTGAGATTAAATAGTGCTTCAAGATTATTTGCAAAGTTTCTTGATCGTATATAACTAGTAATATGCCAAAGCATATATTTGATTGAGTATTAGTAAACTTATTACCATATTGTGTCAATTTTAAGGTATTGCAAAAAGTAAGGTTATATACTTGGAATTATTATCCGCATCATCCTAACAATCTGATATCTAAAATAAAAAGATTTATACGTAGTCTTATGATTTATACATGTGATTAAAAATAAGATTGTATTAATAACTTTTAGGCTTTGATAAAATAACAACAGATATTATTAGGAATTATTGGTAAGATTTGTTGATCAAGGTTTGATTTTGCGTAAATTTGGATTCAAATTTGACGATTAATTGTAAACAAAATCAATCAGGTAGCTGCGGATATGTTACATTGAGTTCAAATGTCGTATCGTTAAGTAAAATAACACAAATGTTTATATAGGTTCAACAATGCAATATCCCTTCTTAATTCAATTGCTCATTCATTTTTTTTACTCTAAACTCAAGATGTTATCATAATTCAAGTATACACGTAAATTGAATATTGCATATCCTATATTCAATCATCTGTGATATTTATGATTTAACATCTAAACTGTGCACGAGCGTATTTTAAGCATGATTGAGGAAGCCTACCTAAGATTTCACAGACATAGGTTCTGTTTGCGTTTCTTTTAATGAAATTCAAATATGTTGTTGAAAGAAATAAAGATATGATCATTGGTATGAGTGCATATATATCTGTAAGTTATAAAATATAGTACATTATCATAAGGTATGATGGACTAGCATAATATTAAACCTGTTATGCCGTGTCTATCGCGTTTGGATACATACGTATTCATATTCCAATATTTAAAAAATATTATATATATATATTGTTTTGCAGATTTCAACATTTCGTTATTACTTTATTAATATATGTGTTTTAAACAACCTTATCATAAGGATTTTTGTTCTTTCTTTATGCTTGTTTAGGACTATTAATGGTTAACACGTCAATAAAAACAAACATACGATATGAGCATATGTGCAGGATTTCATTATTTTCTTTTCTTGTAATTGTCAATTCCACATTTCACTTCTAGATTAAATTGAATACGAATCCTTAAGTGGAAAAATTAATACTCCTTATTATCCATATCCAGTGCACCAAACTAGTTCGTCTCCAAAACTAGTTATATTCAAAATATATCGGCATCCTCCTGTGGTATTAAGTTTGAGAAACCTGAGAGATTGTGATCATATTCAGAATGAATTAAATCAT
This sequence comes from Hydroides elegans, assembly GCA_001703475.1. Lineage (NCBI taxonomy): Eukaryota > Metazoa > Annelida > Polychaeta > Sabellida > Serpulidae > Hydroides > Hydroides elegans. Next base: position 43,717 of record LQRL01038807.1, read on the forward strand.
TCTTAACCCATGCATTTACATTCCTCAAATAATCAAAAAAGAGTTTTGACAGATTAACGCCATGGTATTCGAAACTTATTGTATCAGACTGGCTACACAAACTCAAAATATAAACACCGATACGGCGTCGATCACTCTATATGTCATCAGAATAACACACAGCTTAGTATATTTCATACGAATGTTATAAAAAACAATATCAAAACTGGTATACACTATAACATAGATAATATCACGACAGTCTATCAGTGGCCCCTTAGTTGTTTCAAATCAAAACCATAATTTGACGTATCCTAGTGCATGATGAATTATCCTTATACAAACAAACCATGGTGCAGATTCGTTCTCAAAATTAAAAGTGATGCCTGCGATAGGATTTCTTGAAAACAATCTCAATTATTAGTATTATGATATGTTTACTTTATTTTAAATTCATCCATTTCTCAGTATAGTTTACCGTTTTTCTGAATTTGCAATTTGAAAGTCACGAGTATACCCTTATGTTATAACTAATCATAGAAATTAAGCATAATATTAATTAGGGCGTAACAATCCACAGAACGAAACACTTTTACACCATTAGTTTTAGACATTATAATTAATAAATGAAATGTCATCTGGTGAAATTCATTTTTCATATTGAAATGTAAAATAATTTAGCAGTTTATTGTAATAAGCAAGCTACATGCATATAAAACTGAACAAACACATAGAAACGGATCAATTTAAGACATAATAGTCAATTATCCATAAGCCGTCAGTCAAATCTTCGAGACCCATCTTCATATACCGTCTTTTGACTTCGATCTAGTTAATATATTACTTTTAAGACCACGTTTTTTTCAAATAATGTATTTTAACATTTATATAGTTAGAACATATTTTAATATATAGTTCGAAAATATGTACATAATCGAGATTTTGATTTACATTTAGAGCAATGCCTTTCTTAATCATTAATGTAAGCCTTGATAAATATATACAAATATGTTTAAATTTTAATTAATAC
>LQRL01038812.1:6924-22209 GCA_001703475.1 Hydroides elegans
AAAGAACCTTTGTCAAGCTCGACCAGAAACGAATTTGCATCTCGTTCTTGGTCACTATGCGATATGTCGCTAGAAAGTGGCATTTTGTGGTCGACTGCAGACTTTAGTTAGGTAGGGCACCGGTTTAAGCTGGGACCCCAGGTTTGAACATCACGGAAAATAGCCGCACTAACCGGAAGATAGCGCAATAGCTCTTCTTCTTCTTCTTCTTCTTCCCTCTTCTTCTTATTCTTCTTCTTCTTCTTCCTCTTCTTCTTCTTCTTCTTCTTATTCATCTTCTTCTTCTTCTTCTTCTTCTTCTTTAATACCTTCCAATTTGATTTTTTTCTTGAGAGTTGCTAGGTAAGTGTTCTTGGATTTTCCTCTCGGTTTCTTAACTGGTTTTAACGATTCTTTTAGAGCTATTTGGGCTGATGAATGAAGAGCACTCCACGAGGTGTTCCTCAAAAAAGGTGTTCCTTTTCAAAATTGATCTTGCTACAAAATTTCGAAAATGTTCTTCTAGCTACATGAATTTTAGGTACACCTCTGTACAATTATCTCTAGTTTTACCTATTCTTTCGATAAAATTTATTTTAATTTTATGCAGAGATAATTAGCTAGGCAAGATAAACTAAAATATAAGTGAACATTTGTCATGTTTATAGAAATTACAATTTTTGGTTTCATAAAAGGTGTTCCTCTCCGGATTCTAGCTAGCTAGATGAGTGAACTGAAAAAATATTTTTCAAAATTTGATTATTCGTTGCATATTTTAATGTATTAAGTGGTTTTATGCTCAAGTTTACACTTTTAAAAAAGTTGGTCGTGGGGTGCCCTTCATGAATCCTCAGGCTATCTACACAAATGTCCGAAAAATGATAACCTGTGTTTAGCAATGGGAATAATGCAGCAGTCAGCTAAACGGCTTTCCACGTTATGTATGTGGACTAAATGTCCAGGCTCAAATAGTTGAGCGTGCATGTGCGTTGCTTGTATGGTGTTTATATGTCTAATAAACCAAGTGCATTCTTCAAAAAAAGTTTTTTTTTTAAATAAAAATCGAGAATAAAAACAAATCTAGATAATTCATCGAACTTAAACAACACAAACACAGGATATCCTTATAAAACGAAGCAAAAAATGTGATTGTAGACCGCTTAGTCCTTTGTTGCCTTATACACATGTCATAAAACCGTTTCTGTCAAAATCCCATGAGATGAGTTAACTGACCAGCCACGAGAGACTGTAGTATAAAACACATACATTGTTTATTCATGCGATTAATTACTTGCCGAGGGTAGCATCTTACAACGTTGATTGATCAAGGGAAGTTGCATCTATCTTATGTCTACTAATTTCTAAGACAGTCAATGCTTGACTGATGCAATCGATATTTAGATGGAGTAAATGGAGTAAAATTATCATTTTAATTACAGAAATTGTGTGAATTTGGTGTAAAACGTTTCGTTATGGAATATTTATTCTGTTCGACTATTTAAATATAACATGAATAATGCAATATAAATGCGATATAGTAAATGTTGAATTAATGCGATAAAAATGTTAAATAATGCGATCCAATAAACGATCGAAAATTGCATGAACAAATCGAAATAGATACACAGACGGATTCAACATTTCAAAACCTTCAATGTTAATCGTGTGATTCAATGATTATATCACTCATAAAAAGGGATACGGAATTTAAGAATGGAATATTATACATGTAAATCTTGATGTTTAATCGTAATATTTGCATTCGCTTTCTCTACGCTCACATTTCATGCTATTATGTTTAAAGGGTTAAACGTCGTCCTCGAATCGTCGACTTACGTCACGCCTATACATGACGTCATAAGAACGTCATATTGCCACGTCACACAGGTTACGTCAAACGATCAACGTACATTTCGATGTCTTTGAAATATATTTGTATGATTTTATCTTAAGACAATGACTCGTCATCTTAGTTTGTTATCGAAGCGACGTCATATTCTAGTGACGAACGTCGTGACTTAAAACAATTCTGCGTCATAGTTACGTTTTTTAAGTATTCGATTTAAAGAGAATTAAAAAAAAATAATTTTGAAAAAATGGTATGATTAAAAGCGAGGGGATTCGTATTCGCCTGGAGGAGGGGGGTGTTTGCCATAGAACCTGTTTAAAGTTGTGTATGCTTAAAGTTGTATATGCACTGATTGCAGTCTGACAATCAATGTCATTGTTGAAATATTGATAAGTGCCTCAAATTTAATTGACATAACTGATCATATTATTAAAAAAAACTGCTTTTGAATTAATCAACAACCATGTGAATGATCCTAAACGTTTAAGAAAATATGCAGGTATACTGAATAGTATGTAATTTTTTAAGCCGGTATGTGTAGGAAATTGATATATTGATATATTTTTCTATATATTTGTGCGTTTTCAATTTGAATATATATATATTCTTAGAAAAAAATTCAATTATCGAACAATCTTATTCAAATAATCGTTTAAAATAGATAGAAATCTCAACTTTAAAAAGAATGATGAAATATCAGTTTCATTTGAAATGGATTTACCAAATGCATTACAATATAAAGATCTTCATAGTGATCTTATGATCAAAGAACAGAACAACATGTTCATTGCACTTTTTACTTTAAAACATTATTACAATATTTAATTTTGTACGTTTGATATAACTTTCTCACTTGTAAACTTATGCATCAGCATAAGAACCACGCAGTAAACACCACGCACACACACAACCAATTTGAGCAAACAGGGACCTTTAGCCTTTTCATTGTTGTTGACCAGGGTTTGGTTCCTGTTATTTCATACGGTTTCTGATTTGATGGCCAATTTGTCTTGTCTTCTGTGTATCTGAAACCGAAGATCCTTTGTAGTAACTGTCTTTGGAAGACGTCTATTTCGTTTTCTTGTTTTTGCGTAAGACCCCAGATCTCCGTGTTGTACAGGAATATGTTTTCTACGAGTGCTTTGAAGACTTGTATTTTACACTCTTTTGATGTTTTCTGATTTTGTAGGATAGGTTTGAGGACGCAGATGGCTTTGTTTGCTAAAGTTTTTCTGTATTTGATGTCTTCTTCTGTTCCTAGCAGTTTACATTTCTTCCAGTTCTGTTCTGAATTCCTGGATAATTTGTATTTCTCTGTTTTTGACTCTTTTACGAGGAGGTTTCTTTCTTTGAGAACTTCTGGCACTACTTTTTCTATGCGTTGTAGGTCTTATCCTTCCATGGATCCCCAGCTTGTGTCATCTGCATATTGTTGATCTAAGAAGAAATTGTCGTTTGATGGTGTTTTTGCGTAGCTCAGCGATTTTCAGTGAGACTGCTAGGTAAATTATAAAGAATAACAAGATAGCGGCATCTCTCTGTGGAGATCCTATTCTGAATTCAAAGAACTTTCCTATTTTGTCTTCTGGTTTGACTGCTAGTTGTACGTCATTTAGTAGGAGATGGATTAGATTTAGCTCATCTATTGTCAGTATTTCTTTGAGATCTTCAAACAGTGTTCCTTTTTGTATTGTATCGAATGCTTTTGACATATCCAACATAAGAATACTGTCACTGCTTGTAATCGCCTTCTCTGCTAGTAGTTTAAATGCAAAAACGAGTTCAGTGGTACTCCTTCGGGCACTATATGCTGCTTGAGTGTTCATTACTTTCGCATTTATTCTCGTTATTGTACATAGTGCTAGCACCTTCCTGAGTGTTGATAGTAGTATCACTGGTCTGAGATTTTCTGATGGTCCCTTTTTCTCTCCTGGTCTTTGAAGTGGTACAAGTAGCCCTATCTTCAGTTCTTTTGGGAATTCTCCAGTTTCTACGACATTAGCCACACCCTGTTTAAAAACGCTCCAAACCCAGGACCATAATACAATACTATAATAACCCCAGCTTCAAACTATTGCTACTTATAAAACTACTGTCCCTCTAAACTCTAGAATATAGCATCTGGCACTAAGTTCTCACAGTGGATTCCACAAAGGTTACATACTGTGAAAATGTGAACAAGACCATCAATCGCTTTTAAAAAGTAATAAAGAGTTTGTGCCAATATAAAAATCTTTGTGTTGAGAGCCTGGATTTCCCAAATATAACCAATCACATTGCTTGTTACTGATTTGTTTACGTCATTCTTACGTCATTTTTGTGGAATTCTCATGTTTGCACAAACTATCCAATGACTTTGCTCATGGATAATAAAGTAATACAGATTTTGATTGTTTTGACATACCCTACCAAGACAGTTGTGTTTACATCGTTTTGTGACAGGTCCCACTTCCGACAGTTGGAGGCGCTCTATGTTAGGATGGCATGGGTTCGGTTCTTAATTTTCATATCAGCCTTAACGCTCCTGTTAAATCATAACCCTTTTTTGTTCACAGTTCAGGGAAGAAGTTTGTTAAAGAATATTATTAAAAAAAACATTTAACTTTATTTGTATATGTTTTGCAAGGGTCGTTAGCCTGTTGGCTTAGATGACGAACAAAATTATAGAAAGATGCACCTATGTCTGAGTTTAAAAGGTTTCGACTGAAAAAATTAGGCCTTTAATTTATTCACTACTCGACATTGCAATACACTCCAACACTTGTAAAAGTAAATTAGAATAACGGATACAACCCTCAGTCGACATCAGGTTACCAAACTGTAAAATTATTGCGTTATTTGACAAAAAGAAGCATTTCAATTGACCCGTTGCAATATATTGTAATAACTTCTTTTGTCTATACTCTCTACAAAGTCGATGGCATAAAAAAGGTGATACAAACTTGCACTGCCTATTGCGTATCCAATACGTTCGTTATCCAATTGATGTATTTTTGCTGTTGTTTTATTGTAAACAATTATAACATTGGTTTAGACAAACATTGTCAAACTAATTGAAGAAGTTGAAAAAAAAAATCTAGAGGTTGTATAATCGTGGTGACGTTATGAAAAATTCAAATTTGTCTAATTGAACCAAACAAATGGTTAAAAAAGCGTTTTAGCCTTAGTGTTAGTTTTAAAACATTATATCAACAGTCTAATGAAAACCGCCTCGCTAATTTTGTCTTAGTGCAAGAATTCTACTTTTTTATACTCTTCATTAACTTTAATGTAATTCAATTACCTCGTAATAAGGTATAATATATTAGTATCTCCTTGCGTGGGGCATAAATAGGTATAATATTGTACAATTATAAATGCACTTGGAAATAAACAATAAAAGCAGAATAATCGATTAGTTCCAATATAGAATAAATTCAATCTTACTACTGTGAATTTTAGCTACAAAATATTCTTACACCCAGTAACACATATTTTTCAAAAGTTTATCCATTTGCTCATGGTAAAGATGGAGATGTGTATACTCCGGCGTCGTCTTTTTCAAATTCACATATTGTTGTATCTGTAAATAAGAGCCACACATATTTTAAGCAATCATTAGTAATAAAATGCTTGTTCAATGAGTACAAATTACTTTTTGTCAACTGCAATCAGATAAAGCATAACAATATTCAAATATCTTCCGGTATACCACATCGACAAATATGAAGTTGATTGATTATAATAAGGTTTTATTGTTATTTTATGTTAGAAAAAATGCGAATAGTTATTACTTACATATTGTAGCATGAACTGAATCATAATTAGTGCGTACGACGGAAGAACAATTTTCTATTTCATTTTGATACAAAAAGGAATCACTTTAAACTCACAAACACAAATAATATATTGAATGTCATTAATTATGAACAGCTTACTATTTAAATGAGATGTATAGTTTTTAAATAAAAGTCAAACATAAAATAATGTGTAGCTAGTTTTAATGCATCATACCTAATAATTGATCATATGCAGCAGGCAAATTTTGTTCTTGTAAATTTTCTCGGGCGTAGAGAATATCAGGATCAGATGTGTTTTGAGGAATACATCCGCCACAATCGCCATTGCAGGTCCAAGAAATTATCTAGAAGATTAAAACATAACTTAAAATCTGGGTTTGAATTAAAATAACTAAACAAATTTTGGTTTCAAATAAGATATGTATATAATCATCTCGTTAGCGAAACACATCGCAAAATATAAAGCTCTCAGTCTATACCCCAAAAACTGTATTTCGTCACATTTTAGCAGCAAAAAGTAATGGGTGAATTCAATAAACACAATATCAGTTTCTATCAGAAAAAAATAGAAAACAGAATATTGATGTGATAATATAACCAAATATTTAGAAACAGCACAGAGCTCAGTTATGTGAATTTCTTATTGCTTTATTTGCTTAAAATATCTAAATATTACACGATGAATTAATAAATTTAGACATGTATGTAATAGCCCTATATCTGAGTATTTAAATAAGTTGACACATAAAAATTTTATGCTACTTGTTTATCGTTGATATTTCTTGAAATTTAAATGTTTATATATGCATACCTGATTATTTTCACTTCTGAACTCGCTAGACACCATTGGTAACCAACCAGTGGTCAAAAGGCTTACCTGTTCATTAAAATTTCTCAAAAATAGCTAAATACAAGTGAAGCGGAACTCGATGTTAATTTTAGATTTGAAATAAAGAAGTTATAGATTAAAGACCCTTAAATGCTCAATAATAATTATAGTTCTAAGGCTTAAGAAATATTAGTGCAATTCGTTTTTTTCAATTTAGTATTATTTTGCATTATTGTTATCTCTATAGCAAAATAATCATCACTAAAATAGCAACGGCCAAAATAAAATATTAAATCTAAAAAGGTTTAAGTAGTATTTTTTATATAGACGATCTATTTAAATTCACATTTTGTGAACCCCAAATAAGCTATTGACCAATAATTACCAGGATTACCTTGTTTAGTTATATTAAGTATATTTGTTTCCCTGATTAATGAATACTGGTACACAGTTGTCACATAATCTTTTATCCTGCGAGTCATCATGTGCAAAGGAAAAGGTGTAATACTTAATTAAAATTAGTTTAAATGATATAATTTCATAATACTGATCAAAACATCTCACCTCTTCTGGCAGATACAAACCGGTTCCGCTCAAATTTATAGACATTCTACCGTCTTCCTGAGTTGACAAACAAGTGAGCGCCTTCCCATACACTGGGACAAAATAATGATCATCTTCTACACCTTCGTTCCATCGAGCCACTTCGGTAAATGTTAGATCCCATCCATAAATGGTCATCGTCTAGAATCAACACAAAAGGCGAACGAAGGTAATTGTGTTTCTTTGCTTTGTTTCCTTTATCAATAACCATATATCATGCAATACACATAATCGCTTAAACTAGATATCTTTTTTAGTTTATTGACCGTTCTGCTCATAATATCATATTTTCGTCACAAATATATTCAACATAAAGTTATTGATTTATGTATTATATCAATGGGAGTTTTGTCAACAATAGAAATAAAAATGATAAATTATGCTTTTTCATGAAACAAGCATATACAAAACATGTATAAAAGAAATTGCCGAAAGAGGGGACGAATGTAATAACTGGTGGCGTTCCTTGGCGGTTTGTGAGAGTGTTTTATTGTTAATTGGGTAAAAACAAGATATATGCAAAATCTACTATTATTTTGCAATAATTTCGTGACGGGGCACAGTCCTGATGAGTTTTTTCTCTCTAAAAATAAAGTTACCTTAATCATGAAATAGATGAAACATGAAAATTATACACTTGCCTGTATATCAAGACGAATCTTATCGAAAAACACTTCTCCAAAGGTTTTTGACGTATCTGCATGCACTACCTTTACATGATTTTCAGTTCTTCCCATAGGAAGTGTAAGAAACTCTTGAGGCGACCCGGTACTCATATTGTGGCAATATATCATAGTTCCAAACGCAGAGGTGGAATCTACATTTACACAGTATTCAGCATCTGTGAAACGTGCGAGGTATCTTTGAATTTCGTTACATGATTTTGGCATGTATTGGCCAACCTGTAACATAAATAATGTTATATTTCGTTAGTCTAAAATAGCTCTTTCTGTTGAAAAAAGAATATATCCCTTAAGACCGATTCCACTATTATCGAACTATGTTTTAAATCAAATAGGTTATATTTTAAATATTTACTATTTAAAATGATTTCAAATAGTTATTTATTTATATAGATAATATTACATTAAATGAGAAAAGATAAGGAGTTGTAAAGAAGTTAAATGAGTGGAGCTTCAATATAAGTATTTACACAATTTTGTCAATGTCAATCATACACTTTTTACCAACTTATCTCTTTGTGTGTAAATTAAGAAAAGAAGGAATCGATATATTATTATATTTTCTGATGTGAGACCGGTAAGACGTTTATAAAAATCATCGATTAGACAAATAGTCACACTGAGTCTTAGATGACATACAGCGAATGCTTCACGATTTTCACATATAAAATTCGTTTTTTTTTTGTTTTGGAATTTTAATTAACATTTGATTGAAAATATATTTTATAATATTTTTATAGTGCCAAAATTAAAAACTTCTACAATGTTCTTAAATATTCTTTTGAATTGAAACAAAAATATAGAAATATGATTTAAAACATGATTTGTATGTGTTTGCGATGACTTGATTTTTACATACAATTATATGAAACATGTATATTTACACTAAATACGCAACGAAAAACATTAAAAAATATTTATATACAATAGCAATGTATCACCTTTACATGATAAGTGAACTCGCCAGCTTGAAGGACATTGCAATCAAAGATCTGACTGACCATAACGCATGTAAAGGCATTTGAATGATTTGTATGATTTGACATATAAAAATATCCTAAGCAAGAATTATCTTTCGCACATTTTGTAGAACAATGTACGTTGGTCCTGCCTGTCTCCATTGTAATTCCAAAATCAGCTACCACAGGCAAACTTATGCTTGTGTTACAGCGCTTTATAAAATGCGATTGAATTATTATGGCAGAACTGTTTGAATTTAAAATACATTGTACTGTGATAACAATGATTATTTTTATGCTTGATTCATAATCCATTTTTATAGTCTATCTAATGGCGTATCGGCATGTTCCTTTAGAGTGGATGCTGAAGATATCTCAAAGTAATGTCAAAATAGTTCGTTCAAGCTCATTTATATGAAATGTATAAATATTTCTGCTAAATTGTTTGCATTAAAAATCCTTTGAAATGGAGTTTTATCCTGAAAATTATCATGAAAACCCAGCTTGGAATAACATTTGAACAGCCAGAGGCAAATATTTTTACAAGGTTAAATGAGCTTCTTATTGAGCACATACATGGTTGACAAGCATCATGATCAATAAAATTCTTCTGATCATTAGCTTTGATGGTTTTGTTCTAACAAACTAATAGATGGGACATTCATTTATTTATTCATTCAAGAAGATTGTGATCACCTTTAAGTGAATATTAAAGCAAATTTCATTTAAAGTTGATTCTTGAAAGAAAAACGAATTTCAAAGCAACATAATTTTCATTTCTTCTATAAATTAGTTTACGTTTTATATTATTAATTACTTATCGGATAACCCTTCTTAGTCTAAACGTTCATTTGCAGCATGTCAGCACTTTTTTGCAGCACTTTTTATATTCTTTACGATATAGTTCCATGACTCGTTGTTTCATCCATATAGTTTATATATTGATTATATTCATGGAAGGAGACCTTTATCGATCAGATAGCTTAATGATAATTTCTTTCTGTAACTAAAGAAAACACATCAGCTGTTAGTATGTTTGTTTAACTGTTGAATGTGGACAACTATTGTCTTGACTGATAATATCTTATCGATCTCTTTTATTTACTAAATTGAAATTAACTAAAACGGGTTTTAGCAATCAACCGAAGTTCGTTCGCTAGTGAAATGTGCATTGGATGCGTAGACCACTAGAACTATCCAGATAGAATTTTGATTCAATAAATAATCGACTGTCATATGATAGAGAAAACATTTGATTCTATTTACATTTATTGATTTCAAGATTTGATTTTCAAGATTTCTTTGACTGTTTCAAGTTTGCTCACGCATTTGATCTCTTCCTCAATTCTAATAAAAGTAAATATATTATTTATCAAATTAAATATAATTAGGATGTAATTTATCTATTTATTATTTCTACCACTTGGTAATCTAAAATGGTTTGATTGTGATAAATTTCTCAGTGTATATTGTAGGATTATCAATATCATCAGAAAGACGTAACAACTATTATTTGACTGCATTTATTTACATCTATTGATACAGTGATCTTACAGTGATTAAACATAAGACGTCGGTTCCTTATATATGGAACGATCGTAACCACAAGAGGTGGAGTCATAGGATGGTATTCATATGATGATTACTCATTAGGCATTACACATATAGCTAATACTACATCCCCGGTTGTAAAGCTTTTAAATGGAATTTAATCATTAAAATTACATTTATATTATCACATAAAGAATCAATATTTCTTTACTACTTTAAACATATTATTTTAAACAATATTATTACCATTTCAAAAACATTACAGTTTACTTTACATGTTGTATCACTTTAACACAAAAACAGTACTTTCGATGAATGCGGTTCCGCGCATTTTATGCATGTAAACAAAGTGACTAATTAGAACGCTGCAGTGTGAGGAAAAGGGGGACTGCATGTGCATGTTGCGTTGCAACCATAACTTTTTTTCTTTTTTTTTTAGGATCACACAATTTTACTCTTTATAAAAACGGTTCAAAATTAATTCTTTTTACCATTAATTAACACATATTTTAGAGTATATTTTGCATGCATTATATAGCTATATATAGAGTCTTTTCCTGAAATAGAAAAAGAACACATATAGCTAATACTACATATATATCACTAATTCGCTGAGATTTTACTCATCTCTAGACGAAAACATATGACTTAAATATTTCATCATTATTTGAATACGATGGTATCCGGTTTATGTTAAGAAACATGTGAAGATCTCAGTTTATAACAAATAAAGCCTTTAAGTTATCATTATTCCGGTAGAATATTTTATTTTCATTGCTGTTTATGTTGATGTTGCAAATGTCATTGTTTCCAAAACCGAAATAGCCTTTTAATACAAATCATCGTATTAATCATATTTGAAAATATTTCAAGTTTAAGTTTAAGTTTTTTAACTTCAAATTAACTGGATTAAGAATAAAGTTGAAAGGCTTATAGGCATGTACACAATTGTAAAAGACGCCATACAAACAATTTATTTTCGTCTGCTATTTTAAATGTTATGTAATGGTATTGTAAATGAATATGTTAAAACATCGGAATACACCGACACCGATAATGAAACGTGTTAAATTTTCCAACGTTACCGAATTTAACGTTACCGAATTTAACGACTTAGTAACCTGATTGTTTGAGTGCAAATAATAACTCTTTAAATTTACCGTTTGCACCATTTGCACCATTTTATCAGAAGCCCTATATAAATCTTTACCGTCAACAACTCAATAACCAGATACTATAAACATGTTCTATCAAATTTGCAAATAAAAAAACATGAACTGTATCAGTGGTACCACTTCATTTCCTTCTGGATATCATTGCTCATGATGCGAGCTCATATTACACATCGCTTACACCATTACATATTTGGTGTGAACTAAGTACTACTTTGTCTTTAAACGAAATATGATGTCATTTAAAAGCTATACATTTTAGAAATAAAATGCATCAAAACATTACACAATGAGAATGAGACTACGATACCGAAATACATCAGTAACTATCACTACCCCTGACTTATTCACAATCACGTGCAAGGTTGAGAGCAGTGAGATACTTTTAAACTAGCTTAACAAATGTTTAAAAATTACAATGCAGAAGCAATAGCGTCTAAAACTTTATCAAGCGACTTCTCCGACAACTAAAGAAGCTATGTTAATATCGTCTGTCCGGTCCTCACAATTTGAAATATCTCCTTCCACATTAAACTTTTTTTACCTCATCTATCAGAATAAAATAAAAAATGTATCCCAAAAAATGTGTTAATTCAATATGTTGAAATCTAATAATATGTTAACGAAAAGGAAGATTTCACGCCTAGTTTCACTATACCTACTTGATGCTTAACCTTTACTGCATTATGGGTGCGTTAAGGAATAGAATACTTATCATATGGCTCAATTTGAAGGTGCATTTGCGTTTTTTTTTATAAATATTATATTAACTTTATGTATACACAAATAAAAGTTTAAACGAAAGTGAATTATTCCAGTATGTTTACGAAAATGATCATTACGAATAATGTGATTCGTAAGATTATGATATGAAAAAAAACGGATAGCCTGTTTTCATTGTTTATTTCATTTTTTTCATGATGGGTTAGATGGAGATTGCGTAAACAGGGAGGAATCGGAACTGCATACGTTGATATGCAGTATTGACAAAAATATCTCTTTTTTATGTGTCAATGCGTGCAGAATATATATAAAGATCAAATGCAAAATATATTTTTTCACAGCATTTGTGGCAAATGAATTTCTAATTATAGTACTCTGTGTAGTTGACCACCTGAGCTAATTCTCCTGATTCATGTGGGGTTCTTATTCACTCTTGAATGAGTACGTAATGACATCCAAGCGAGATGAAGGACACACACACGCCCATTCAGTACTCGGTTAACTTGACCTTGTATCGCAATCGTGACGTCAAAATTCAAATTCTACGAATGCTATTTTGTTTACTGCAGTTACTGAAAAGAACGTGAAAGGATTACATACATGTTCATGTAAAAATAATAAATAAGTTTATAGTTTTGTATTTTAACGTATAAAGTTAATTAAAAGAACGCTAATAAAAGTGTAAGCATGTTCCTAGCCTGGAATTAGAATTGCATTTAAAAGGGGACTAAAATAAGCTTGATTTTGTACAAAAAAGGAATTGAACACAAGGATTTGTGATCAAATATTAGAGTCAAAATTATGATGTGATAAATAAAGTTAATATTGATAAAGCATTAATGGATGGAATCGACGAAATGCCAAGTTTAAAGCAGATGCATAGACTTTTGAACGGCATGATAAAATGTGAATATTATGCATTCAAGGGAGCGAAGCAACCAATGTTTATATTTAGAATACGACCAAACTGAATGATTAGGTTAAAAAACTCTTTTGAATAACATCAAGTGACTTTGGACGAACTCTTATATCTACATAAATCGACAGGCCACTTTTGAAAGCACTGTTCAAAAAGGTAGGGATATTTTCACGCAACGTTACGTTAGCCATTTCACACAACGTCACGTAATGTTTCGCAAACGTTACGTAAATATAGTTAATGCTTTAAACTCTGAAAGGTGTTCGAAAATGCGGAAAACCATGTAATAAAAGGAACAAAAACCTCAGGATCCTAATCAAAATGGTTATTGGCACTCGGGATAGGGAAAACTAATGCCCGCCAGGCGCGGATCAAGAAAATGTTGAAGCTGGGGGCGCAACTGTATAAATTATCAGGCTGAACCGCGGGCGCAAATTTATTTTTTTGTCTTACATATAAGGGCGAATAGGGGGCGTGCGCCGGGTGCGCCCCCTCTAAATCCGCGCCTGCCCGCGCCCTTAGGGCTTGAGCTTTACTTTTCCCTATTCCTATTGTCTTCACAATGACCCAGGGGCCATATGCATAAAAAATCTTACATATCTGAGCATGCTCAGATCACAAATCTAAGCACGAAATCTGAGTTTGTGCTTAGAAAAATAAATTTCGTATTCTCGAAAATATGAGTGCACTTACAACTCGAGTCTAAGTCCTCAAATCTGAGACTGTTTCAAACCTTGCTTACAATTCTGAGTTCTCACTCAGACAGGGTATTTCAGCTTGTATAATAATAATCATGCTATTTCAAGAGTAGCTAAATGGGTAAAATGCCATTGATAAAGCATAAGTAACTGAGATTGTTTCCATGTTAATATTTACCTCTTGTTTATTGTCTAAAAATGTTTTACTGTGATGATAAAAATACATGCCAAACATTTTATCAAACTTTCAATAGATGATATATTTAACTGAAATTGAGAAAATTGTTATTTGCATGATATGATAGGTAATTTGCTTCCATTTAACATTTAAATTTTTCGCAAAAGGTGCTCCTTTTTAGACCAAACTGGATAGAAAAGGCGAAACAATCCAGCTGGCTTGGAAAAAAGTGAACACCTTTTCGCAAAATTTAAATGTTCAAAAACCATTATTTTGTTGCCGTGGGATTTCCTTCATATAATTCTACCCATTAAAATAGACACGGTCTTAAATCGGATCATTGGTATCATTGGTTGCCTGAATTATCAAACTAGCTTTGATAAAATTATATTATTGATTGTCTGAATCAATAAAACCTAGTTTTGTCATATAGAAAATATAAAAAAAAATTGAGGAAAAGATTGCAGATAAATTGTACTCTACGAGTATTAGATAATATAGTTTGGTGTATTGCGTACTGTTAGTGCTAGTGTCATTCGTAATAAAATAGGGGTTGCATATACACAGAAGTAATAATAGAAATTAGAAGGGCACTTCACGAGTTGTAGCTGCAAAAGGTGTTCCACAATTGGCTTGCATATTTATATGTAATGTTTTCTAGCAACAAGAAAGAGGAACACCTTATTTGGTCGTCGTGGAGTGCCCTTCAAATTACAATTAAAAAAAAACAATATAAAATAATAGTTATAATAGTGATAAATCATTTAACAATGTATGCTGTGACATCAAATTTATCACATAAATACAGATAGAAACTTTTGGTTGACTAGACATTTATTGTGTTTCTTGAGTTTTCTGACGCACATTTCACGTTATAATCAAAAATTGATTTTCAGTAGCTTCAAATACTTCTTGGACATAATACTTTGGATATATATTTCATGAACACGTGTAAGCTTTGACCCAGAAATTGTCAAGCTCCACAAAAAACAGGGTGTCAGTCGACTCTCGGTTGCACTCACGTAAGTTTATTTTTATGAATAGCTCTGAGACGTTTGACTTACGCAAGAAAGAAGTTGCTTATTTAAGGAGTGGTTCAAAGTTATCCTTTCTTCGATTTTTGTTTTGTTATGTTTTGAATTAAAGTAAATGAATGCTTAGGTGGGCGATAATGGGGAAAAGAGGATCCAGTAGAGTGGGCGATTGTTTGGGAGAGCTCAGGGAGATGCGCTGAATCGTGTGTCGATGATTTGGTATGGGGGAGACAAAGAATGGTATGTCAAAACATTAAAATGGTTCAAAAGGTGTGGCACAAGCTTTGGGCAGAGGCTAGGGAGATGGCCGAATCGGGGGTCGATGAATT
>LQRL01038851.1:3889-14083 GCA_001703475.1 Hydroides elegans
ACTGCCCCAGTGTACACACTGTCCCAGTGTACACACTGCCCCAGTGTACACAGTGCCCCAGTGTACACACTACCCAAGTGTACACATTGCCCCAGTGTACAAACTGCCCCAGTGTACACACTGCCCTAGTGTACACACTGCCCTAGTGTACATACTGCCCACTCGCTTTCTCATGACTCATTGCCTTCTTGAATTGGTATGCATGCTCGCTTGATGCAAAGATCCGCTCGAACACGCGAATGGTGCACGGATAGATGTTGCTAAGCACATCGTGTCTTCTCCTGAACTTCGAGTTCGTTGTGGGGGCCAGTCTGTTGGGGTGGTTTTCACCTCCGTTCCGGCCAACAATCTGATTCTTTATGGGCGCCAGACTGTGGGGGTGGTTTTCACCTCTGCTCCGGCATCCCGTATGAATCTTTGTAGGCACAAGACTGTGGGGATGGTCTTCACCTCTGTTCCGTCCACCCGCCTGGCTTGTTGTTGGCGCCCGACTGTGGGGGATGGTTTTCACCTTTGTTCCAGGCGCCCACATTGAGGTTTGCTGTTGACTCTGATCCGGACTTTCGCCGGGTGAACATTTGCTCCGTCGTCGCCAGATCCACATAGACGTGGTCTCTGCATTGTCTTCGGCATCCTTCAGTAAACCCCGTCTATCTTTGCCTACCATTCCGAGCATTTTGAATACTACCCACGATGAGTTTCCCGGGTATCCGCGGCAACCTATTTCTATAAGAAAACACCATGTTTTCCAACCCATTACTCTGCATGTTTAACTAGGACGTTATACTTGAGCATTTTCCTCTCATAGGCTCCTTCCATCCCCTCACAAGGTACGGTACAGTCTTTCCTGATTCATATTCGGATTCATAATAATATTCATAATATTCATAAGATGACAATGACTTACATGACTTATGGGCAAATTCCTCTCCGGAACCTCGCTACCTTCGTGCCTTCTCTGCGCCAGCCAAGCCTTTCGGACGCTCTGCGTTCTGCTGTTGCCAGGGGTAGGCCGGTGTTTTCTCAGATTGGGTGCACCAATTCTTTGGCGGACGGCCTCGTGGTCTTGGGTATGGGACGTCAAGGTGGTACGAACGGGCCACGTAGCTGTTTACAGGTCTTCGGGCCACAGGCCCAAACCATTTGAGCCTTTTGGCTTTGATAATGTCTAACGCCGCTTTACACCGGAGATGGCTCACAGACATCACATTTCAAATGCCTCCAATTTTCTGCTATCTTCGGACTTTGGAAGACTTGGTCCAAGTCTCGGAAGCGTACGCCGCAATCGGAAGGATGAGCGCTTTGTTTAGTCTCACTCTCAGGGGCTTGGCAATTTCACTCTTTTGCCAGATTTGGATCCTCACTCTACCGAATGCAGCTGAGGCTTGCAATATCCGTCTTCTCACATTGCCGGAGGAATTCAAGACTTCACTTCCGCGGAACACAAACTCTTTGACATGCTCGATTTTGCTGCCGTCTAGTACTACGGCCTGGTCACTTGGGGAAATTTCGTGAATTAATAACAGAAAATGACAAATGCGAAGAAGAAGTCCGCAGAAGAATCGAAATTGCAAGGAAATCCTTCACCAAAATGCGGACGGTACTGACGAACCCTAAACTCTCAATATCATCTAGAATACGGTTCATTAAGTGCTATGTCTGGTCAACACTGCTGTATGGGGTTGAGACATGGACCATCAGCAAAATATCGCAGCTGCGCCCAGAGGTCTTCGAAATGTGGACACTTAGGCGAATGCTAAGAATAAGCTGGAAAAGACGTGTCATGAACGAAGAGGTGTTACGATTAGCAGGAACGAACAGGTCATTGCTCGACACGGTTCGAATGAGAAAGCTATCGTTTTTTGGGCACACCATGAGGCACGATTCTCTACAGCGCGACCTGATCGAGGGCATGGTGGAGGGCAAACGAGGAAGAGGAAGACCAAGATTGCAGTGGAGTGACAACATCACCCAATGGACTGGTCTCACCTTCGTGGACGCCAAGCGAGCCGCTCAAGACAGGAGAAGATGGAGATCCATGGCATGCAACGTCAATCGACACGCCACGCGGTTAAGGTAAGGTAAATAAATTCACTTCATAGGGCAGTGTAAACACTCGGGCAAGAGAAAAAAAACTAGGGCAGTGTGCACAGTGGGGCCTTAGATACGATATGTTCTATACCCAACGTATATATATTGGACAGCCTGTACTTTTGGGCGGTAGATATGATGCGTTGTATATTGGCTGTCTACACTGGAACAGGGTATACACTGGGTGGTGGATATAATATGTAGTCAATCAACTGTGTACACTGGGGCAGTGTGTACATTAGGGCGGCAGATATGATATATGGCGTATCGACTGTGTACAGTGGGGCAGCGTGTACACGGGGGCAGTGTATTCACTAAAACAGTGTGTACACTGGAGCAGAGTGTACACTGGGGCAGTGTGTACACTGGGGCAGTGGGTACACTAGGGCAGTGTTCAAACTGGGGCAGTATGTACACTGGGGCAGTGTATACACTGGGGTAGTGTGCACACTGGGGTAGGGTGTGCACTGGGGCGGTGTGTACACTGGGGCAGTGTGTACACTGGGGCATGGTGTACACTTGGGTAGTGTTTACACTCATGTTTTGTTTACAGTTGGGCAGTATGTATATTGGGACACTGTGTACTCTGAGACAGTTTGTACAATGAGCATGTAGATACGATTTGCGGCATATTAACTGTGTATATTGGGTAGCCATATATTGGGTTGACTGTTTACACTGGGCAGTGTATACACTAGGGCTATATATAGGATGTGTACTCTATCAACTGTGCACACTAGGGCAGTGTATACACTAGGGCAGTATTATACTAGGGAAGTGTGTACACTGGGGCAGTGTGTACACTGGGGCAGTGTGTACACTGGGACAGTGTGTACACTGGGGCAGTGTGTACACTGGGGCAGTGTGTACACTGGAGCAGTGTGTACACTGGAGCAGTTTGTACACTTGGGCAGTGTGCACACTTGGGCAGTGTGTACACAAGGGCAGTGTTACAGTGAGGCAGTGTTACAGTGAGGCAGTGTTACACTGAGGCAGTGTGTACACTGGGACAGTATATATTCACTGGGGCAGCATGTACACTTGGGCAGTGTGAGCACAAGGGCAGTTTGTACATCGGGGCAGTGTGTACACTCGGGCAGAGTGTACACTGGGGCAGTGTGGACATTGGGGCAGTGTGTACATTAGCACAGTATGTACACTTGGGCAGTGTGTACACTGATGCAGTGTGCCAATCGTCCTAAAAGGCGCAAGCCGGTACAATAAATAAGCTTAAATAAGGTTAAGGTTTGAAAGGTCTGTTGTTAGTACGGTGTGTTAGGCGACAGATTTTAGAGCAAAGAGTTTTTTCGACCTATAAAGCAGAAGTTGGTATTAGAAAACCACAAAATCGCTTCGGTTAAAATTTGAAATGCCCCACGAAGAAAACTGTGGGAGGAGATAGGATTTGGGTAAAAAAGTTTACGGAATACTTTACTTACTAACTGACGGCGGACGGACGGACAACTACAGATTGCGCAAACCACGTTCTCGTTACACAAAAGCTTGGTCTTTAAGACGCTTCGATATCGGAGAAAAAAATGTATGGAGTTTAAGCTAATCTATTTTGATAAGGGTATAGAAAAAGGAAGTTAATGTTTAGGTTTTGCGTCTGCCCAAGCCCAAGCGGCACTATAGCAGCCACTTAAGCGTGCGGGCGTGCAAACGTGTGGGCGCAGACAAAACAAAATAATTTAAGCGTGGATTAATAAGAGTACGGGCATGGAATGTTAGGCATGCGGAATAAAGTTATTTAGCGGTTTTTCTGTATGAATTTGGGTGGTATGTGATATATTTGTGATGTCACAGGTGTGTAATTCACAATTGCGATCATGAAGTTGACTATAGAACTAACTGTTATTGATCTATGTCATACCCACCTATAATAAGGCCCAATAATGAATTCTGCAATAAATTTTGATGGGTACCCTTGAGAACTGATTGGTATAAGATATGAAAATACAATCATAATATTGGTTATTTAAGTTAGTTCAGTTGATTGAGATGAAAAAAGTCGAATGTGTACACTGGGGCAGTGCGACACTTAGGCTGTGTACACTGGGGCAGTGTGTACTCTGGGGCAGTGGGCGACAACGAACCCGCCTCCAATATCGTGGAGACTTAACGGATTGTATGTCGGGTAAATGATCTGATCACTGTATTGATTCAACTGTTCAATGATCACTACTTTCTGGGTTCCATCTTGCATAAAGAATATAATCTTAAAATGATCGGTAATGTCAGATAATATGTTAAATCCATGGCATTATCGTCCAAAATTGCATCTCTGGCCACGGACATGTACCCAACGCCATATCCATAACCGGTTGGTTGTGTAAAATCACAGAAAATATGAAAGCGAAATCCATTATGTTCGATTTCATACTGTCCACTGATATTAGTATATAAATATATTTCTTGGCAATCCATGTAGGTTGCTATGGCAATGCTTGAGGGAAGACACGGTGATGTATATGTAATATCAACTTAGCGATACGCAGTTCCATATCCGTGATTTGTAGCAATTATGTGAAGAAGTGCGAATAATCTTTACAAGTTAGTGAGCTCGATCCCAACATATATAAGAACCGATTTTCGCGCGTTCTTTGACAACGAATATCCGTCTTAATTCTCTCGTCACGTGTGTATATGTCGTTTTTATATTCGGCTTTAATTAAATATGATAAATGGAATAAATCGGATATATGTTTTGCTTCGTTATTTGGTTAACAGGTATCCTACCAATTGAGATATTAGCACAACCAAATAAGAATTTAATTAAAGGCTATGGCGTTTTTATATTCGGCTTTAATTAAATATGAAAATTGGAATTAATATGGATATATGTTTTATTTCGTTATTTGGTTAATAGGTATTCTACCAATTAAGATATTAGCACAACCGAATAACAATTTCATTAAAGACTATGGCGTTTTTATATTCGGCTTTAATTAAATATGATAAATGGAATTAATATTCTAACAATTAAGATATAAGAACAACCGAATAACAACTTATTTAAAAACTACCGTTTTTACACACAGTCAACTGATGCTAATAGTGCTTTAATGGGTCTGATTAACATTGCTGATTTGTTCTGACGTTGTTTTTTATGTCTTAATGATAGGCTTCGGTTCCTTTATAATGGTGCGTTCAGTGATACTTTGCGTCTGTGTTTGCGGAATTCAAATTGGTATATAACATAGTAAACCAAGCGGTATTAATTCCGCAGGGATTACTATGTTTTATACCAATTTAAATTCCGCAGACGCAGACGCAAAGATCCGCTGAACGCACCATAATTTCGTTTTGCTTTTCAAGTTTAAACACTCCTATGTAGGGTAAGTTTCTGTTGTGTCAGAGCGCTGTATAAAAATTGCATTTCCGTTTAGATTTATGATAGCAGTTCATATGAAAAACCTACTGTGTATCAGGTTGGGCTTTTAATGGGATTCTTCTGCAATCTGATTACGCTTTGACTAGCGCGTAAAATGTCCCGACGTCAAAATATTTCGTCAAGGTATATTTCTTTGATACTAGTTACGTCGCAATTATGTCGATGAACAATGAAGAGGTGACATTAAATCGGAGTTAAGTTAAAGCTTAGTCAGGATGCCATACAAAATGCTGTGCCGAGGAATCTTGCTATCGAATGTTCGCTTTGTATATATCACGATGTGATTTAGGTATTGCAATTGACAAATTTTCCAGAAAAAAGATTCATTAATTGTGATTTCAAATAATTATCAAACACATATTATTTGTTCTTGTTTTATTATATATACTTCTATAAGAATTGATATGAAAAGCGTATATGACAATATATTGCATTTCGTATTAAATTAGGAACACTTTACAGGAATATGCATATAACATTTTACCTTCATATGTTAGTGATCGAACTCTCCTCCCCTACCCTCCTCAGTAGTACCTCATCCAGCGTTTCATTCATCACGAAAAACAATACACCTATACCCCTCATACCCCCTCCAACGATAATACATGTACGTTTGAAAAATGTCTCATTATTAAACGTTACCCTTGAAAAAAAGTTTTCGTAAATATATATGGCAATAATTATATTAAATCGATACTTCAGTCTTCGATAATAACACAATATCACATTCGATGAGAGATTCATTTATTTGGCAATGAGCCAAGCCTCGTTGTGGCGCTCGAAGGGCTGGAAAGGGCTATCGTAGAAGCTGCCGTACCAGAAAGCCGTCTCGTGGTTCTCCTGGCCGATCGATTCGGAGAGCTCAACAATTTTGATGAGGAAATCGCTCACTACGGCATACCCTTCGAAAATTCTGCGATAAAAATATAATGCTTTGTAACATAATATTATACTTCTCGGCCGTTTAAATTTTCGGGATAAAAGTTCATTTTTAGAAAAATTGGTAAGCCCATCAAGTTAAAGTTTATCAAAATGCGTTCATAATTTGAGGATGCAATACACATTTACTTTATACTGTATTCTGCCCTGCACAAATAGGTGTAACCTCTGCAAAAATTAGGTATTTTCGATTGGACTTAGCCTAAAAAGCCGTGAACCAAGATAATAAATGTTTGTTTAATTATACATTAATCTGCGAAAATTGAACTTCAAATGCAAACATCATAATAATAATGTATATTGGAATATATGGAGACATTCTTTTCCAAAATTGGAAGCCAAATAAAAAATATCGTATGTGCAGTTTTTCAATGAAACTACGATATTTTCTAAGATTCTAGAAATCTTCCCAAGTGTGCACCAATTTAGAGCAATACCTCAAGGTTTTAGATGTTTTCCCTAAAAACATATACATTTCTCCAACAATTGTGCAAATTTAAAAAGATAGCATGTGTAGGATAAAAAAGTAATTAGCTAAAACTTAATTCGATTTACCAGTAAAATATATGATTTGTGATGATTTGTATAATTCTTAGTTTTTAACATGTATAATATACTAATGTTTTTATATAATCGTGACCGCGTTATCTATTTTATAACGATTTTGGTACAAGTGTATATGAACTATTATATAACTGATATCTAGCTATGGATCTAGTTACATAACTGATGACATGTTTTATCATGAATCAAGAACATAATATATTTCCGTTTTATACCCATCATCTTTCCAAATTGTACGACAAACATATGGCAAAAGTAAATATTCTATCACGTGTTTTATGATAGAATAAAATAGTACAATGTATATAAACCGATTCTATCTATTTATTTTTGAATATTGAAAACATTAAACTGTGATCACTTTACACAAAATATATGTATAGCTGTAATATATCAAACCATCGGTCCTAGCTCGTTTTATATTCTCTACTGAATCAAAGCCCTATAGAGTGAGTATATATACTCACTCTGCATAGATGGTAGCTGCGGGAAATCGCTCGAGGAACACCTCTGGATCCAAGGGCGCCGGTGGGCTAGCCTGGTAAGCGTAGGGGATGAAGAAAGACTGTGTGAAGAAAGAGTTGCAGTTGGGACCCTGACCCGGAAGTACTTTGGTTGTCACAGGAGCGGTCACGTTGAAGATAATGCCTGGATGTCATTTAAGCAAATTATCTAATTATCCCGTCATTCTATTCAATATATATGGTATACTCATCCATGTTTCTTTTCACTTTCACTTTGATGAGGAGTTAACAGTGTTTGTTGGAATATTATACCAGCATTTGGATGTGATATGTTTTACACGTTAGTATAGGAATCATTAAACATTAGTATGTGTCAATAAATGGATAGAATTGCGTTTACGTTTGAAACGATAAGTATCGAGAGCTATGTAGCTGTACTGTTATGTCACAGTCATATAATAACTATTTCAAATCCTATAGCAATACATCCATTTCCTTATCTAATCACTCGATTTTATGAAGTAAAATTCTTACCCGCGTCATTTTGTCCGCCGAGGTAACCATAGAGACGGTTGAATGCAACGCGAAGTTGTTCATCCACATTGTCAGGGACTGCTTCCACTGTGGTTGACACCCACATGGCTTCTTCGTATGCGCGCTTCTCCCAGCCCTGCATCGAAAATAGAAAATACGTTAATATATTTGATAATAAGATATACTTCCTCAAGGTTATCAGGCTTCCCTATAAACCAGGACGCGTCTGAATAAATAGGGAGGTATGTGACCTGGAAATGGGCTGAGGCATATCTTAGGCATTTATACTACATATATCATCCGAACAATTATAGCCTTTGTTTTAATTCTAGAGGAATGGAGAACTGTTAAAATACGCCTCACTCACTTATTGTCATGTCATTTAAAGTTTATATCAAAACGTATGCATCTAAGGAACTAGTTGTGAAATTGTATAAACATAAAGCATAAAACTCACCTCTACATCGTTTGCTTCAAGCAGAGTGAACTTGGGGCAATCGACACCATTGCAGAATTCCGGAGCGACCCAATCGTCATGAGTAGCCTTAGGCGCGGCGGCCAGTGCTAGGCCAAGGCAGAGGGCGAAAGCAAGAGTTCTCAGCATTTTGGTGGTATCTGGAATTAGAATTTACGGATAAATGTTGACTTGCATATAATTATACTATGAATTATAATGACGTTATGTTTGCACTATACGTTTATGCGTTTTGTTATTTAATCATATTGTAAGACATTATCATCTAGTCTGATGTCGATTAGAATCCGATTTTTTAAATCCATATTCGTACATTTATTCTAGCATTGCCTTATTTTTTATAAGCTATTTGCTCAAAGTTATATTTATTCAAGTATTTTAATTATGTTTCACAATAAAATAAGTATTAACTAAATGATAGTCATGTTTCTTTGATGATAACAAAATAAAATACATGTTAGCTAAAAAATTGTTTGTTTGGAATAAACTTTTTAGTAAAATTTGCAAACATTTTTATTTTTTAATAATTTATTAACAATGAAATATAATAATAGTAATATTTAAATGTAAAATATAAAATTGCACACTTACCGAGTGTTTGTGTTTTTGGATATCATCCCCTTCTACAAGAGAAAGAGCTTTTATATGTGTGGATTATGTAATAAATGATTCATAAATCCCATCTGATTATAAGACAAGTTTTCATCTGGACACTAAGTCTTGATGGTGGTCATATCGTTATCTTACCTCGTGTTGATGTGCGTGGCCATCTTAGGATCTTAAATTTCGCAAATCCTGTCCTCTTAGCAGCGACCTCACGTATCATGAATCCGTACTGGAGGGTTACCCCACGTCATTTATTTACCAAAAAATGGGAAAACAACTTTAGGGTGCGGTCTTCGGGCA
The DNA here is from genome assembly GCA_001703475.1 of Hydroides elegans. Lineage (NCBI taxonomy): Eukaryota > Metazoa > Annelida > Polychaeta > Sabellida > Serpulidae > Hydroides > Hydroides elegans. Next base: position 13,257 of record LQRL01038851.1, read on the forward strand.
GCGGCAAATACAATGCCGCCACGCCGCAGATCTTTTATACCAAATTATTGGGTCTGCGGCAAAATTGCCGCTGCCCGATGACTGCACCCTAAATCGACATTACGGTTACGAATAACAACAAAATGATGGTTTTTGAACATTAAAACTGAGCAAAAAGGTTTTACGTTTTACAAGTCAGTTGGGATATTTCACATTTTCTAGTCAGGTTTGAACAGAAATGGGAGAACTTTTGCAAATATTTAAATGTTGAATATAACTAAATTACCAACGATATATTGCAAATGACACTTATTTGACAATTACAGACATGTTTAATCAAATTCTAATTAATAGTTCTCAATCTTTGTTCTGAAAATTTAGAAAAGATAAAAAGGTGTTCCTTGAACTACTTAAATATCCAAGCAAGAAATCGTTTTCATAACATTTCCAGCTGGAATTTGGTGGGAAACAGCTCGTGGGGTGCTCTCCCGTACTGAAGCGTGTAATGTTGAATTGATATGAAAGTCTTATATGAAATAATATTTGAAAATAAAGTCATTGTTGAAAACATTGTTTCTATTCCCAATTAACGAGTTTTCCTTTATAAACGATGATAAGAAAATATAAACTTCAAAGAAATAACCGACACTGTATACGCTGTGCGTATGTGCTTTATAAACAATGTAACTATCTAAATACTGGCTCGTAAGTGATATTTCCCTTTATTTATGCGGACAGTTTGAAACAGTAGAGTGAGTTCTCGAATGTTTCGACAGACCGAAGTTTCCTCATAAAACCGACACTTTTGTCATCTACTAGTATTTAACCAATGTGTATTCGTTCTGGTG
>LQRL01038868.1:0-13498 GCA_001703475.1 Hydroides elegans
GGGGATGTGGGAAGGGGCTCTATTATATATGGTGTCGTTAGGAGCCCCTTCACTACAATCCGTTAGCACCTTGTAAGCAGGCTAATAAAACCATAAAATGGGAGACCGTCAATTTATGTCTATGCCGGTTCCAGTTTTTTTTTCTTTTCTTTTCGTTTCATTTCTTTTGGTTAAAATTGTATGGAAGCCAAACAAATTTCAGGTTTATGAGTACGAATGCAGGGCTGCGTCCTAGTCCAAATTAAATATATCCTTAAATATTGCACATAGCTTGAATTGTCTGGAGTCTATGTAGCTTTAATAATATGATTTAGCATGTAGCCTGCACCAATATACATTGGACCTTCTATACGAACATCTTACAAAAGATAGACAGTACAAAACATGGGTTCGAATTAAAAAGCAAAACCACTATCATCGTGCCATTGCAACAAACACAAAGACACCAAGGCAAATGCACCTCAAAACAAAAATATCACCGGAGGGCAGAACTGGAACAACCATTAAGCTCAGAAGATATGGGAAATGTTTACGAGACAAAAAGCGTACGGGCTCGAGCAATAATGCCCGATTTTTACAGCTCGCAAATGTATTTGAAGGTATTGAGAAAACACTAGAAACAGTTGCAATATGAAATCGTCCATCATCATAAACGATTAGCATTTTATTGCGAATTCCAAAGCGTTGCCTCGCAACGGCAATATATTGTCATGGCGAATTTCACATAAACCACTGATAACGCAGAAAGAAACATGAATTTAGTGACCCGAGAACAGATGAAATCTTTCATTAAGCCGATAACAGCATCGCGCGAAGTTGAGGTAAAAATGACGGTTAATGATTTATTTGTAAGATGATTGAACAATACTTGCATCAGAATATAAATTGGTATATTTGATACTTATTAATTCATATTCATGTACAGGAATCTTGATAAGATGTAATCAAATCTGCGATAGATGAACATCATATGCGTTACTATATAAATATCCACATATTACTTTTTAACATTAATTTAAATCGTAGTATTGAAACACAAAATGGAATTTGACACCCTGACACATATACATTTGTATGACTGCGCCAACAAATAAAATAGAATCGAGGGAGGGAGGGTGTTGGTTATAGGGAAGCCACAGGAAATCATAGATCCCTTCACAAAACAATACCCGTCCCAATTACATTGTACATCTTTGATATGACAAGGGCGGGAGAATATATTTGGCGTGAAAATGTTTGATGACAACAATCCATGGAAGCAAACACAATCTGTGTCCCTGTTTTTATTCCTCCTCCTTTTTTAGCAGGCACAGCAAAAGGAAGTGGAGATAGCTTCAGATCTCACACAATGGATTGCATGTGTTCGCTGCAAGTCGAGTGCAATCATGTGAGAACTGTGACGTAATTTACTCTCTTTTGTTTTTTGTCACCTCCTCTGTTTGGTCACCTTTACGACTATTCTGTTTTGTCTCCTACTCGCATTCGTATATTAAGCGCGACCATTGAGCATGTAGCCTTGTGCTGTGTTGCAGAAAATATATGAACAGTGGCGGGGTTCTGTGGGCAAAAATGTGAGACCGAGGAAAATGATTTGACCCATAAACAGCCTGAGTGCAGGAAGCCAAATATTTGTTACATTATCAGTATCAGATTATGACGCGATATGAATGGCTGCGAAACCCCGGACCCTGGACCATTATGTAGATGATGTTATTATGATAGCCAGATGATAGCCTATATCCTAACGTTGCTAATAATAACTGCTTTTTAGCCACGGCTTGCTTATGCAAGACGTGGTTTATGTAATCACTCTGTGTTAGTTAGTTGGTTAGTTCGTTAACTATTTCTTTCCACCGCTTCTTCTCTCACAGTCCTAGACCGATTTTGCTCAAACTTTTTTATAAACATCCTAAGGTGGTCCTCCCTTTCGGGTGTGCTTATGTAAGCGATTATGCTTATATAAGCATATTTAAAAAATCAAAAACATATTTTATTGACTGGGTCGTGCTGTTACTTCACCTTGATGAAGTGAGCGATAATAGGAAATCTTAGTTCATTTGTTTATGTAATGCGACTTGGCATTATGACTGGCTAAATGTGACATTGTAACAGCTGAAAAGTTATTTACAACGTGATGTAGACTAATACATAACGCAGTAAAAATAAACGGGTATTAAGTGTTTGACATTAACTCCAAATCGATGGTCGCGCTCGTGCGACTAACTCTAAAAAGTTAGTCGCGCGGCGGAAAAGTTAGTCGCGCCATATAAGGATTTTTTAGGAAATCATTTTGAATCAAAATAATTGAGTTACAGTAGATTCTCGTTAATTCGAACTCGTTTGGACCATAACTATGAGTTCGAATTAACCGTGGGTTCGAATTATCAGTATTTTGCCTTTCGTTCAGGTTTATCAAGTTGGAAGTCGCTTTTTAGTTTCAATATCTATTCTTTATATAAATAGGGTTTTCAAATATATTGATACTGTCCCTTAAAATTCTTTATCATTTTTATAATGCTCTAAAATTACTTGTTTTTAAAAATAATCGGTTTAGTTTAACACAAAATAAACTCAAATGCATAGATTCCGTGATTTTAATTTTCAAATGGTACCATTCCATTCAAATTATGCAAGTTATTGTTCATCTAATGAATTGCAATTATTGTCACTATAGTCAAATGTTGCCTTTGGTTTGTTAACATAGAACATTTGCTCTGGACCATAACTACTAAGTTATAGAGATGAAAGCAACGCAAGTACACAATAGGGAGGGGTATCATGGTTGATGCTACCTTTGGTCTTTTAAGAAAAATGTCCTTTTGCACAAAACAACTACCCCTCCACGCATGGGTTCAAAGCAACGCTTGTGAGATATAATGTATCATCCTGATGTGGCAACAAAGACGAATCCTTAATCTGTGGGTACTTTGAGGTTGACTAAAATGCACTTCTTTGAGCTCAAAAAAGCAATGTCAATACAAAAAAATGTCTAACAAATAGGGAATTTCAGGCTAAAAATTGGTTCGAATTATCCGTGTATTCGTTAATTCGAACTTTTACATTGTGTTTAATGGAAGAATTGGGCGGGACCGAAGGAATCAGTTCGAATTAACCGATAGTTCGAATTATCAGTGTTCGAATTAACGATAATCTACTGTATATGTATCTTTAAAAGAAGATTGCAGGGGTGTATCTGAAAATATCAGAAACTGTGGGAAATCCCGCATCAAGCTCATGAAAATGCGAGCGCCGAACGCGCGAGCAAAATATTTGTACAGTATTTCAGGGAATTTTACTTTTTTACTTGTTCGCTTTTGGACCGGTAGCTTTCCTTTCGGGTCGGCAGATTTTTTTTCATTTGCTCGATCGAATGGGCCGGCAGATTTTTTTCCATTAAGCTATTATCTGAAAATGTTATCCATACTTTATCAGGGAACATCCTGGTCATGCTTCAAAATAGCATCATTCCGACCCTTAGACACTCTATCAGGTTCTTCGTATTAGAGGAGAATAACTGGGTGAACTCCATTAAAGGATTGTACAACTTTGGACGTTCGTATATCAAACGTCACTCGAATTACTGAACGAAACGAGTATATAATTGCAAGACTGCGGTCGTCTATAAACATATAAACGGGCGACGAAGGCGCGTGCGAAAATATGAAATATTGGCATGAAAATATCATAAATTGACTGGTCAATTAAATAAATTGACAATTGATAGGTAAAAAGTTAGTCGCGGAGTGCGCGACTAACTTTGAAAATTTTGAAAAGTTAGTCGCGCGGCACAAAAGTTTGTCGCATTTGCGACCGTGCGACCGCTAATGTCAAACGCTGGGTATTAAATTGATAGTGTGGTGGTGTTGATTGTGTTTTGGTTAGCAGTCGAGAACATTATGCAATGCAAAAGGAGGATGGAAGAAACGTAATTTCGATGTTGCAATCAGCAGAATACATGTTTCAATGTTTTATAGGCCAATTCATTCAATTCTATATATGTTCGATCATATTCTCATGAATGAATAGATAATCATACATTTTTATTCTTAAATAGAAACCAAGGGGGTTCATACAACCATTAATATATTGTCAATAGTCAATCATGCATCAACTTAATGTAGAAGGCCAAGCAATATCGTCCTATGTGTTAAATGTACGTGACATCATTCATAAATTTCGAATATAGAAATATTTAAAAGTAGTAAGAGACATTACACCAGCCTAGCCAAAACTGTTATTTGTTCCGGGATTGAACGATGTCCAGTAATAATTGTGATAACCACCCATTGGACACAATTCCTATTGAAATGAATTCTGCTTATCACTTGATAGTGTTTAGAAATTAGAAACTAGCTTAATCTTTCATGTGGGGCACGAATTTTTAATTTTGACTCTAAAAAGAGTAAGTTTTCTGGGGTTTATATGGTTTTGTATAATTTTCGATAATCTATTGTTGGAAAAGAGTGTACATATCTTTTGAGTGCTATCTATATATCATGTGTTTTTCTGCCCTTAGAATAAACAGCCTCACTTGTATTATCAATTATACTAGGAAAAAATGAAGCTAAGCGAGCTGTGGCACACTGTCCTCGGACAGTCTTGTGTCAATATATAGAATCAGTCATGGATATAACTTTTATGTTATGGTTTACAGACACAAAATATTAGAATCAGAGAAAAATGTTCTAGACTGAAGCGAATCGCTTAACTCAACATACTTTACTTAAGATGACAAAACGAAACTTACGGTCAAGACAATTCATAACTGCACGGAGGACTTCATCTCCCAGAGCACCCAGCCTGAATTTAATGCCACAAGACATGTTTGTCCAGCAATTAACTATCCATTCACTATGCATTCAGTGCCGCTAAGTAGATTATGTAGTTATTTATGCATTACATGGTCACTCCCTCCTTATTCCTTAGGCATAACAACTCAACAGCATCGATGTATTCATGCACTTATGGGGAAAATACTCTCGGGTGGTTAATTGGTCAAGAGCCTGGAGGACGCGGATGAAAATGGCATTCGCGAAAATTAATTCGTCCCTTCACGGTTGCAGACCCTCCCAAATCGGCCCTTACTTGAACCTCTCCGGCCCTCAGAAGGACAGAAGTAGTTTCCGCCCCTCGGTCCAATATTATAGTATAAGGACACTTAATTTTGAAATTGGGTCCTGTATTTTAGGGATTGGACCCCTGATAGATATGAATTAAACTTGTGTTGAGGAACCAATTCGCATAGCCAAAAAACATCTGCATAAGATATAAATCATTAATCTACCAAGTAGTACACATTGCTTCGACAAAATATAATATCGTATTAACTATTTTCCCTAAGTCTTGGACTCGATGCAAATTGATGTTGACATCATTCTAGCAGCCAGTCTTGCTATATACACCAGTTGCAATGAGAAAGAAGGGAAAAGAAATTACATTGCTAAAGCAAAAATCAATTCTCCCGTCTTCTCCATTTACATATATACAGCCCATGTGTTCGCTGGGGCGGCATCAAAACATCATAAAGGGCCCACCGGGTTGACATTCTGCTACCAAAGCCTTCTCTGTCATTATGTATGTGTGTCTCGTATATGTCAATTTCGCCCAGACTAATCTCATCATTTCAGCGTATTATCGAATCGCATATAGAGGGCTGAATCAGTCCCTGTTTCCTATTTGTGCCATTGACAAAATATACAACAAATAATAAAAATGTTACTTAGCGCAGGTTATATCTGAATAATGTATAAATGTGAAGGCAAAGTAGTCGTAACCGAAGGCACCATTTTTTTGTGGAAAAGAAAAAAAATCTGAGTGCACTATTCACACCAAACCACACACAGAAAAAAAAGTTATGAGCACATTAAGGAACGATATTTTTTGTCCGCCACTAAAATGAGAGGAAGTAATTTTTCCCGGTGCTGCCAATTTAGCGATAAAAGGCCCTATTAGAGAAACCGAGAACCAAAGTATAATCCAATAGGCGCAGAAAAGTGAAGCCAAATAAAATAGAAGGAAAAATTATTCTAAATTCATTCTTTAGAGGCCATTCACCTGTCGTAAAAAGCTTCAGTTTGTTAGTCGCCGCACCTGCTGATGGAAAATCGAAGAGCGGTGAAATTGAAAAAGAAGTTATGTAAATATATCAAGGTTGTTCTGTCCATTTTCTAAAAATTGGAGTCCCACGTTATAATATGCATAATATTTGAGCAAACCATAGTCGCTTTTTTTAGTATGGAAACGACATGATTGTATATATATATCAAAGGAAATATAGGCTATGTCACTTTTTTGTCAATGAATTCATTTTGGTGCATCAGCGAGCTGTGGTACCCAATGCAAAGCCGAGTTAGCCCTGTTAAACTAATAACGCCATAAACCAGAATCTTCGGAATAAAAATTCACAAACGTTGGACAAACCCCTACCACGGCAATTCTTTTTCGGTAAGAAAATTGGATTTCGGCTGATTCAAGTGTATAAACACCAACGTGTAAACTGAAAGAGAAACCATTGGATCTTTCAAAGACGGAAAAAAGCGAAAACAACCCCGGAGGCCTTGATTAGATGACTCCAAATCAAGGTTATACAATTGTATGCTCTGAATCCGGTTTAAGGTGCACTTTGAATGAATTCGCAAGATAGGGCAAAGTAAGGGAGTAAAACATGGAAGTGCTCGTATGGGAAATTGGTTGGGAGGGGTTGAAACACCATAGTTTTTCAAAATATGAAGACATTTATCCAATTTGCAAATATTTTGAGTAAATGACCAAGTAGGCAAAGTTCATAGAGTTGAAGCTAATTCGCAATATCATTCCGTTCAACACGCCTCCAACACCATATACATGTATACAGAAGCATTATGAGCCCAACCACTCCCAGTCTCTACCCTGGTAAAAGGGATACGAATCAAACTGGGAAATGTCAAGTATTCCCCATATGCAATGCAACACACGTCCAAGGTCGCTTTGCCTAAAGTGTAATTTCCCTCACATTTTCCTCCGTAGCTGAGATCCAAAAGACTTTGCCAAATTCCAACGAACAGCCTTGATGGAATGTGAACTGTGTCCCAGCCAAATGACCAAGAGTACCATGTGTAATTTTAATTCAAAGAGGCAGATAGGTCATAAATAATTTGACAGAGTTATCGGTAAAGTTACTTGGAATGGTGACTATTTTATACAGTGCAATACAAAAGATAACAACTAATAAATAAGAAGCAATTCAAATGTAATCAAAATGATCATCAAAGTTATTCATGCATGAACGAAGATGAGTAGACGGAGAGACTAAAACAAATGTTGCTTATGGCCGATGTAATAATTCCTTAAAGCAACTTATTTGGAATTCAGACGCCAAATAAAAAATGACAAGCTTGAGACGACGAACAGTTCCACTGCTTAATATTCATGACGGTTTGCATTTTGCTCATTGATTAATTGACCAGCATAAATCAATAAAGACTCTGCGGCGTCTGATATCTTCTAATATTGAAGTGCAAATGAGAAATGGAATGCATTAAGGCTACTGCATTCACAAAGGGAAGGAGTCACCAAGAACGACCACAGACTAAAAGAGACATGGACAATACATTTTTTCTCAAGACAGGAAAGCTAAAGAAGAGCGTGTTTGCAAACCTATAGTTGTGTAGTTTATCGCCAAATAACAGGCAGGCTTGATGAAATATTCACGTAACACTTTTCAATACCAAAAAGAAATATGGTAAGCTCTCACCATTGAGTTTAATTTCAAAAGGGTTTTAATTCGAATATGAAAAATACTCTTTCAAATTGGATAAGTAAAAATACAATTCAATGCAAGTAAAAAGGTTTCAAAAGGTTTCCATTCAAATACGGAAAACCAACTTTAAAATTAAATGAGTAAAAATATAATCTCCAGCAAAAAAAGACATGGCCTGTGATAAACTAGCAGCCGTGTGGCGTGGCGTGTTTTGACAGTTTATCGCCGAGTTGCAGGCGGGCCCCTGATGAAATATTCATAAGTCTTTTCAATACTTAAATCTAGCCCTCACCTAAACGGTAATTTCAATTCAAATAAAGAAAATACACTTTCAAATTAAATGAGTAAAAATACCATCTCATGTGAAAAACTTAGTTGGCCCATAAAACAGCAGCCGTTTGGCGTGGCATGTTTTGACAGTTTATCGCCCAGTCGCAGGCGGGTCTGATGAAATATTCATAGCACAAGCGACAAGGTCTCAGCCCAGTCTGTCACAAAACCCATCGGGGGACGACACGCGGACGCGGTGAGGCATAAGCAGCGTCTTGAATGCTAGGGGAGGAAGATGGTGGTTGTGGTATAACGATAGATAGGGTAGACGCCATATTTGGAAATAGGCAAGAATCACGGATATAGAGGATTAGTCTGCAGCAATTATGTCAATATTAAGAGGAGCAGCCGCTAGGATTAGAGCATTAGACAGGTAAACAATGTGTTTGAGAAACCCGACTTATACAATTCAGAATCGATCACGAAAGTACGTTCACGAAAACTCCATAGACAACCCAGAATAAATTCATGGAAAATTCAATGATTTGTCTTCAGAAAACAAATAAATATGAATATATATCATAGCAAATAAAAGTAGATACTTTTGAAATGCTACCCTCTGCTACCACACTGCGCATCATGCTAAGAATCAAATGACCACATTTTACAAGAAAACGAAACTCGTCCACCATAAACAAACTCCTCTTAATGCAAGACTCAAATTGCCGACCCCACTCCCCACTTCATCAAATGAGCCCCTCCCTAACAAACAGTAATGTAAAGACACCCCTCATTTGGGGTCCATTTCGCTTGCATGCCTCTGTAATATCGCCCAGGCGGCATCATGGTAATCAGAGGAGGTATCGGCAGTTGCTTACTGCAAGTAATTGGCTGCTTATCGGGTCAAGTACAGCGGTGCATGTGAAACCAGGGGCTCGTATTATTGGGTCACAGAAAAATGTCACCACGTATCCTTATGAGGACACGTATTTCTGATTGAACGTCTTCTGCATCTTCATCTTATCAAACAAAGTGCACAGCTGAATATTTCAAAGTCCAGTGAAGTCCCAAGGAACGTTTGACATTGGAATTGTACAACTTTTAGGTTGCACAAGTTTCATTTGAAGTATAGCCAACTTAATATATGGTTTTGTCAAATTATGGTGAACATACCCAATCACAATAAACCAACCATCTTTTACTCAAGCACTGAAAAAAGCTGTCAAAATTCCTAAATGCGAGTCCGCTCCTTCCGAAATCAATGAGACATCGAGTAATGGATATCGGCAACAACCAGTGCAGAGCGAAGATGAAAGAACCACGTAGCACCTCAGTGGACTTAACAACGAGCCTCACAAGGCTTAGCAACGACGGACACACTAAAGACCCTGTCACAGAGTATCCTCAAAACATGCAAAATGGCACTCCCTTCAAGCCCCCGTACAATTCTATTTCTTTCATTTTTTTTTTCGTAATTATATTTTGGTGATTTTTTCGCGTTTGTATTGATTTAGCCATCGATGCAAAGTGTCAACTTTTGAGTAGCAGGAAATTGAAACCAGGGTTTTTGAAGGTGTGATAGAATGGAGTTTCAATCAAGCATGGCGGCATTAGGAGGCTGCATTATATGGAATTCAAAGGTTTGGTTAGATGTTATGAAAGAGCCAAACTATATTGATGTACAATTCAAGTGTGTTGTTAAAATTAAGTGAGAAGTCATAAGATATGTTGCAAATAAAAAAGCAAGTACCACGTAATCATAATTGAGTACGTCGCTTGAATCTCTCAATGGATTTTGAGTAATCAACCTTAAATAATGGCAAATAGATGCATCAACCATAGTTCAAACATATAAAATAATGAAACTCTATAAAACTGACGATTAATCGCTACAATAAAAAGGCTTTAAAACAGAAGACGAGCAGCAACTTGTCGGACGCAGACTTCGCGGATGCAGACCACTTCTACGACTTTGTCAATGGAAACCCTCTAATTGACCAGCATTTTTAAGAGAGTCTTCGTGTGGAAGAGGCCAATCAACTGTTATCGTTGAGACAAAAACACACCTTTCGGTTTTCCATAGAAAGATGATTCTTGAATGTTCGCGGTATCTATAATTTGCGCACACGTGTTTCTTGAGAACTATTTCCTATCTAGAAACATTTAACATAGGAATACATTGAAAAACCAGTATTTATCACACTAAAGGCAAAACACGATCGCAGTCTCAAGTAATTCTCAAGTAACACGTGTGTGCAAATTATAGATACCGCGCAAATTCAAGAATTATCTTTCTAATGCTTATAAATAGAAAAAATATTTATGCTTACTAAAATTCTACATGCGTTATAGCGTTTTCAGTTATATCAACATGTATTTCGTTGTTTTTATAGGTCAACTAGCTTGATTCCTTTATACAGAAGTCGCGTGCACAAAATACCCTATATCAAACGGTACACACAGACAGACAGACAGACAGACAGACAGACAGACAGACAGACAGACAGACAAACAAACGGACAAGCTCAACCATACATCCCGTCGTTTAAGGAACCGCATGACCAAGACAATACACGTTATTCTTAGTCACGTGACTTTCACACACCTTAAGAACGCCGTCATCGCCGCTGTGACACGTGGTCTGTGACGTCACATCTTGAATTTCGCCCGTGTGTGTGATCGAGTAGATCTGCATGGCGAGATTTTGGGGCAGGCCCGTCAGCATAGCCGTGTTCACCAGCTCGTCAGTCTGTAGGAAAGATAAAAAATATATAGATTTAATATTAAGGTTTTATATAAGGTAAAACATAAACTAATGAATTTATGATAATTTTGTTTTATTGATTATTTGCATGCTGAGGCAGGCCCGTTAGCATGGCCGTGTTCACCAGTTCGTCCGTCTGTTGAAAATGAGATATTAAAAAAATAGATTTAATATTAAGATTCTATATTGTAAAACAGTAGACGTCTACAAAATTTGATCACATGTTAATATAATTATTTTGTAGATCTGCATGGCGAGATTTTGAGGCAGGCCTGTTAGCATGGCCGTGTTCACCAGCTCGTCCGTCTGTGAGGAAAAAAATATATATACATGTACCGGGGTATATGGATATTATATGAAGCTCTTCTTTGTAAAAGAGTTTGATCACATGTTCATAGTGTTATGATATACATCTGCAAGGAGGTTTTAAGGCATGTCCGTCAACATGGCTCTGTCTGTAAGGAAAATATATGAACATGGATTATATTTCATGATTGGAATTTGGATGAAAAGTGATTCTGAAATAATGAACAAAAGATACCTCATCATACAGAGACCGGTAATAATCATTCATTTTTCTATGTAGGTCATTCCTCGAACTACGCAGAACTATGATATTTCAATATAATCTCAAAAAGTCTAATATTACATGTGAAATTTGTCTTCCCATTGTCCACTATATATACACTTCAAGCACTACCCTAGCACCCTTGCACTCCTGAACCCACAATCTCTCTAAATTGGACCATAAGAAAGAAATATTACTATTATCATGGGTGTAGCTTTGTTTGGATGACATTCACGATATTTAATGTCATTGGTTCATTACGGTCCTCGATTGCGTGAGGATCCTTATTGCAATGAGTAGCTGTTTTGCTGTAAATAAGCAGTTTTTTTTTGTCGCGCACTTATATTTATATGAAACGGCTCATATTTATTGTGGTGAGTATAGTAAATAACAATGGATAAAAATGCAACAAGAAATTAGATATGACACACTGCAAAAAATATACAATGTACATATATGAACCTGCTGGTCGAAAAAACACATTTTTTATCCACCTGAAATAGTAGACTATATGCTTATGCGTTCGTTGAAATAGGAAAGAAGGATCTATTGGTTTTCGGCAGATTAAATTAAAACCTGTATACACCTAAAACAATAGATTTAAAATATGATCGAATCTTGAATCAAAATGTGGCATCCTAGGTTTTTAACAATGACCGATGCATTGAAAGGTAAAGAAATCGATCCTGTTTTCCGAAGTTTTTTTCGAAAGCTCTAACAATTTTAGATGATGTATAGTATGCATCAGTATCTTCAAGCCCTGATAGGTTGCTGTACCTGCAACAATAACAAAAGCGATTGCTCAATGCATACACACAAAAAAATATCATATTGCATTTTTCATTACAAAAGAGTGACCCCGTAATCTTATCGCATGATTAAAGCAGGCATACAACCTAAACATGTTCCCGTGAGTCAGATATTAGGCAAAAGGGAAAGTTTATCGGGCGAAATAACACGCAGCACGCAATATGACTTGTAACACCAGTGAAGTCATCCATCTTTCGGGATAACCTTTTGGAAAAATAAACAATAAAAGCTAGAATTATATTTTTGTAAGAAGTCATCTATGATGCATTGTAATCCATCTATTAAGACATCTTTTAACAGAATAATAATATATCCACAGACCTTTTTTTACGGAGGGTTCATTAAAAAAAATACGACCTTAATGCATCTTATGTCAGGTGCTATTCAAAAGGATTGCCCGAGACAACACTATAATTGAGATGCCCGACAACCTTAAACACCTTCGAACCCCAACATCTATTTTTGACCGAATATCCATCTTATTTGGGTTAAACACCCCGAGACTTGTCTGCGTCAAAATGTCACCTTTTCGGGTGTGCTCTGACGCAACCTGAAAACGAAGGGAAGAAAACAGATCCATTACCGACAGCTTCATGTGTAATTATTCATACAAAGAAGCACATATATTGCGGGTATCATATGGATTTATCCTGGTCAAAAAGGTTGTTTTTATTGGATAGGGTGTTTCGGAGGTGTTGTGTCTCTTAATTCCCTTTTTGCGTCACAGAGCTTTGAGTTTTTAATAGTTTTATTTTAATAGTCTGACGTTCATAACACAGGAACATGGCAAGGGACATGTCCCAACTGAATTTGTGCAGGCGGCGGATTCTATTATGTTTAGGGGTCTTCATGAAATATGGTATTGTATCTTGCATTTAGCTTGTATAATATCTGATATTTTATTATACATTGTATATCTATAAATTGTATATGGGACAGAAGAAACAGAACATAGCTTGAAGCCTTGGAACTGTCTGAATCGACTTATTTTTATTTACCAATAAATCGTAAAACATAGGCATCAGAGATGCAAAGCCCCCAGCCTATGCAAAACATTCTTTATCACGAATAATTGTCAATAAAAAGAAGAAGGTCAAAAGACATATCTTTCTCACAAGGATTTCATTACAACGTGTTTCTCACAACGTCTTTTCAACAACGTCTTTCTCACAACGTTTCTCTCACAACGTCTTTCCCACAACGGCTTTCTCACACCGTTGCCCTAACAATTTCGTCCACATATGTAGTCTGGCCATAACCGAGACGTGGATACAGGATGACCAATATGTTGCATCGGAATTTTGTCCTGACGGATATGTGCTTTTGCGAGAAGATCGTCTCGGTCAAC
>LQRL01038882.1:6825-18975 GCA_001703475.1 Hydroides elegans
AAGGACTTTGTCCCTTGGGAAAGTATTCACCAACTGGTGTGCTTCCGTGTTTGCCCTGTCCGCGCAATTCCTTTCAAAACGACACCGGGCAGCGAGGCTGTACAGAATGCCCTGACAACCTGATAACAACGGGCCCTGGCTCTACTTCAATAGATGATTGCTACTCTTTAGGTCAGAAACATAACATTAATAATTATTCGTTTTAATTCTTATTGGTATGAAAATATAATTTGTTTTGCCATGTGAAAAAAAATAATGAGATAACATTTTTAAAAGGACAAAAGTGTTGTCTAAAGATTTCCTAATTAACCTATCTGAGCTTGTCATGGTATTGATCATCACACTACAAAGTTGTAGTTTTATAAAGCAGCGTAGCTGGGTAGCTGGGTAAACACAAGAACGCCAAACGAAATAATCATTATTTTTGTGAACAAAAAAGGAAAATGTATGTTAACAAAACATGAAATCTTAAATGTCTAGACGCTGGTCCTTGCACTCAATCACCCTGTATGAATGGAGGCAGCTGCGTGCAGCGGGACAACTCTTACAGATGTCTCTGTTCGACTGGTTATCATGGCAATAATTGTCAAAATTATTCAGGTTTGATCTCCATTGCCATTGCATTTTCGTACACCTACTTACTGTCTTAAAGGATCCTAGAGATTTATGTTAACCCATATGATCTTCCCTAAATGTGTGTTTTTCTCTTTTATATTCAACCTTTAGTTGTATCATCAACAACTTGGATGATATTGGATACATAAAATAATGCATGATGAATAAACAGTGGTGTATGTCAATCGCCTTTTGCGTGTTCGAGATACTTTTGAGACCAATGCACTTTGAAATATGCACTCCGCATGAATAAAACTTACTATGATTAATCAAAAGATATGTTACGTTGTTGCATTGTTTTCTAAAAGAATATTTTTGCAGAACATAACATTCCTAGGTATTCAGTTTCAATGTATCATAAGAATTTCAATTGTTTTATCAGACCCATGCACCAGAGAGCCATGTGAGAATAACGCAACATGTGAATCAACGGGCCCAACCGCCTTTACATGCCACTGCCCCGAAAACACATTCGGAACATTATGCGAAGTGCTCAGAGGTATATAACAAGAGCTATGATTTCTGAAACGCCCAATAACAAACCTATTTTGAAAAAAAATTCATATGTATCATAATGTTACTGCATATAATATATAATCTCATTTAACATTATCCCGCAAAAAGGTATTGTTTTAGTTTATTCCTATGCAGATTCCTTAAGTTTGACGATATAAATCAAAGTACACTAGAATTCGGTTGAATTAATATTGATTAGTGAATGGCGGCTGGTCATCATGGGAGGAATGGACGGATTGCTCTGTTGAATGTGATTCTGGCAGTCGCACAAGAGTGCGCGAGTGCGATAATCCGGCACCTCAAAACGAAGGATTGGCGTGCGATGGTAACGATGAGGAGATTGAAGGATGTAACGAACATGAATGTCCGAGTAAGTCATATTGTTTAATCGGGTGACCATTCCCAAGAGAAATGTCGACACTTATTTACTGCTTACAATATGCATATGTCCAGAATAAAGTCAAAGAATGATGAATGCGATTACTATAATTCAAATAATATGTTTAAAAAGGTACAGGCTAAAAGGAAAATGCAATTCAGATTGTCGAAAATATATCATATAGAAATCAACATAATCACTTTAATTTATTCACATTTGCTAAGACAATAATCAAAGTTTCAATATTATTCTCTTGTTTAAACACATTGGTCGAGTTTAAGGGCCTTATTTTTTATGTCTTAGGCTGCCCGGAGCTAACGGCACCCGACAACAGCGAACTCAACTGCACGGAAAACGACGAAGGTGACACCGAATGTACGGTCGAGTGTGATGATGACTTTTCAATCAGCAACTCGGACATAGCAACGGTTAGTTGCGGGCCCAGCTACGACCATCAGTGGACGTTCGACGAGGATGCTAGGGGATTACCGTCATGCATAGGTATATGCCTGAAACATGTTACTTAATAACGTTTTCATCGTTATCGATCTAATTATATAATTTAATACCTTCAGTATCTTTGCTTACCAGTATTTATTAGCTTTATAAGCTACAATATTTCAAATATATTTACAAACTATATGACAATATATATATACATGCTCGTTTAATATATTGGGGAATTTTACATAATCCGTTTTGTTTTGCAGTAAACCAGCCTCCGGATACGATAACAGTAGAACAAACGATCACAGTACCAGTGACTTCGGAGCTCTCTCCGGACGACCGAGACTCGCTCAGGGAACAGGGCGTGACCTACGTGGCATCTAAAATGAGCTGTTTAGAAGCCGGAACCTGTAGCGCTAGTGTAGAGACGGACGAGGGAGATGAAAGACGCAGACGAAGAAGACAGACAGGGGACTCTGAGGGCGTTGACCTTACAATAACTGTTACCATGAATACAGGCGATGACAGCAACAACAACGCTACTGGTATTTGCTTAGCATTTCTATTTCAATACTCAAATCACTAGGAAAATGTATATGTTGGTTATAAACTTGATACTGTATGTCAAAGGTGATATTTTGTCTATTGCCGCATTGTTATGTAATAGCCAAATGCTGATAATGACTATTAATATAAATTATTGGGATTTGTATTTTCAAACATGCAGAAGAGACTATGACGGAGGCCTTGACAGATATCAGTGGCTTTGTGGAAAGCTTCGCAGATGATCTGACAAATGGAACTCTCACTCTGACAGTTGGAGGAATAGTGCTCACTATATCGCCCGATTCGTTCAGCATGGGTATGGACCTTGAATGTGACGATCCTTTAGTGCCCTTCGAGGGCATGTGTGGTAAGTAAATAATGGCACAATTATTTGAAGTTAAATTATGTAAAGAATTTAGCGTCATATTGTTAAATATAAATAACAAAATAAAAAGGAATGCTGCTTAGAATATTTTAATTACAACATGAGCTGATATTATTACCATTGTATCCTTATTTCTATAAATGCGTACATTCATGGATATTTCATCATATAATCATTCTAACATAAAATTGTTCTATTCAATACATTTTATTCATTTTGGTTGTTAGTTAACTGTCCGGCTGGATCGCATAAACATGAAAGCGAGTGTCGCGAGTGCCCGCTGGGACAGTATCAACCGGATGAGGGTCAATTGAACTGTCTTCAATGTCCTGACGGACAGACTACGACAATCACCAGTGCCACTCGCGCGTCCAATTGTGTGGCAATACAGCAGGGTAAAAATGTTATCTTTATCTTTGAAAGACAATGAAATTATGAATACTAAGATCTTTGTATATTAAACGTTAAAACCTATCCACATATCTTCAAATTCAATTTATAGATGCATGCACACCGGGAACCTACAACAACAGTGGGGAATGCGTGCTCTGTCCACCGGGTCACTACTCTATTGAAGAGGGCGCCACGAGTTGTAATGCTTGCGCAATTGCCACATACCAGGATGCATCTGGCCAAACATCGTGCATTGAATGTGACGAAGATCACATCACACCATCGGAAGGATCGGCGTCTGCTGATGATTGCTATATCGACGAAAGTAAGACATTAATTTTATTCAAAATAAATTCAAAATATTATTTTTATCATAACGGTTCGCTTTTTGCTTATCATAACTAGGTTTTGCAATATATAAAGAGCTACTTCTTAGTTAAAATTACTAGCCATTACTGTTTAACTTCTCACACACGATTATCATTGTGTGTTTAAAATATTTTTAATACCATTTAAGTATCCGACTTGGGTGACACGAACCCATAAATATGTGTATTCATCTCTGATTAATTATTTTATATGGATTTAAAGGTTTGTGCCCCTCGGGTACGTATTCGTCCGAAACGGGTTGTACCTTGTGTCCCATTGGATATTTCACTGAGTTACCCGGAAGCGACAGTTGTGAGCAGTGTCCTGATAATCAGACAACCATTTCATTTGGATCGTCTTCTCAGGAGGAATGCGATATCATAGAAAGAGGTACACTGCCGTTCTCTGGTAAAATTTCAATTAAATGACAAAGCAATGCCTGTGTTACGAAATGAAGTAATTAAATCATATATCAGTATATATACATAGCTTTTATGTGTTTAACCAAATTTAGTGATTTCTCATTTTAGAATGCCCAGTTGGAACATATGGGGATGGTATAACTTGCGAACCATGTCCAATCGGAGAATACCAAGATGAAGCCGGTCAAATGTCTTGTATTCCATGTCAAAATGGTTACACGACGTTAACGGTAGAATCAGACACATCTGAAGATTGTCTCTTGATTCAGGGTACGAACTATTACATTATTTCTTTGCTTATCATGAATATAAGTGGAACCTATGTTACACTTACATTGGTGCGTTCATCATTTTATCATCTTAGGTCATAGATTGATTTATATCATTTTATATAATTGCATATATCATGTTTATTTATAAATATAACATATCCATTTGTAGACTCATGTGAGGCTGGTTACTATAGCTATGGAGGGACATGTGGAATTTGTCCGTTTGGTTACTACCAACCAGAAGCCAACCAGTTGCTGTGTTTAAGATGTTTAAACGGATTCACAACTGAGGTTCAAGGGGCTACCAATGTATCTCAGTGCATTCCAGTCGAATGTAGGTTCAATTAATCAATAAATGACAAACGAGCATATTCATTAAAAATTTCATGACATTCTGAGAATGTTATTCGTAAGTTTATGAAAAGTTTTTTATACTTCCTGATACTTATCAATACTTGGTTACGCAGGGAACAACAGCGAGTGTTCGGAGGGTCATTACCTGGATGATGACGTGTGCACCCTGTGCCCAGTTGGTTCATACCAGCCAGAAATTGATCAAACATCGTGCATTCAGTGTTACGAGTATGAAACAACCGAGACCACAGGATCTGTTGATCTTGATGACTGCATTCCAGGTTTGTGTTTATATGTTGGCATTTCTATGTTTATATTTAAAATTCTGATGTCAAATACTTATGGCATTGTGTCGATAATGTAATATAACTGATTGCAAAGTATATAGCTGTAAACTGATGTTCCAAAACAATAATTGATGTTATGCACATATTGTGTTAGTTGAAGAAGATGCATGTGTAGCGGGTACGCATATTGATGGTGATGCATGTGTGGCGTGTCCCATCGGTGAATATCAGCCTCATGACGACCAGTATAACTGCATCGAATGCGCAGAGGGATATACAACAAGCAACCTGGGTTCTACTTCTTCCTCAGACTGCATACATGGTACGTTAACGGTTTGAAAGTTTGTTCTTATGCTAAATTTGCTATATGTTTTTCATCACACACAATAAGTTATACACATTAATAAATAATATATATATATATGATTTATTTACACGACCAAATTTTACAATATCTTAAATGGTCTACGTTTAAGATGAGGGTACAGGCTCAGAGGAAGAATCAAACAGCGCAGGCGAAGCAGACCGACGTATGTTAATCTTTTGCCTAACTGTAACAGATATTAATTTATTTTATAATTGTTTCAATTACTTTATATTATAATAAATACGTTAAAACATCATTCAACATTGAATAACGATCTAAGGAAAACACATAAGTATTCAGAAACATACCAAATAGGTAACGTGGCATCTTAAATGTTTATTTTAAAAGAGTTTTAACAAAACAACTTTTTTCAGAAACATCAAAGAAGGGGGAAAGTGACGATACAAGCACACTCTTAGTCTTACCGACCATTCTCTCGGTGGTCGCTGTGATTGCAGTTGGCGTAATCATCGTCATTATTGTCCTAAATATTAAAAATAGGTCAGTCTATTTAAACACGCATATAAATAAAGAAGACATTCTTATGCTGGAACATGAACGTGAACTACCTCAGGAATAGTGAGGCATTGTTAAGAACGCAGTTTATATCTTTCGTTTGAATATTTTTTTTTAATTGCCAATGATATGATGTGTTACCTCACATAGCAAAATTCAATTATAGACGACCCACTTCACCGCAATCCACCAACCGGCAAAATCAGCTAAATGATCCTCCGCCACCATATGCTGCAGGAATGGAAGTTGAGAAACCGGTAAAAATAATTCGAAATTTCATATTCCGCGTAGATTTATATTTTGTTATAAAGGAAATTATATCAAATGTTGCGAATAACTAGATCATCTAAATTATCTTATAAATATTACTATATCATGTACTGCAGTTATCATTTTTATACTTGTAAAGATTGGGTCAACTGCACCACTAGACACAACATACATCCCGCCCAAGAAAAATCTTCTGCCAATCAATAGGTATAGCACATTATCTTATTGCAATTCGCAAGAGTTGATTAATTTGGTTTCAAAAATTTAAATATTAATTTAGTTATTGTTAGAATTTATTTCAATTCGTAAACCGATTCCATGTCAACTTTCAAGATAATGTTTCATTCATATTAAACGAAATAGTATACTTCATGCATGGTAAAAATGATAAAATCGATGTTTTCAAAACATTGAGCCTATGTTGTTGATGAAAATTTGCTATTATAGCATTATCTTAAAATACACAATTTTGAATATTTAGATTCACTGTTTTCACCTCTATAACTTAGTAACATAGCGAACAAGCAGTAGATTATATAAACATAATGTTGTGATACTGTTTAGAATGCCCTCGTTTGCGGACCCAGAGAGTCGACCATCGACAGGGGGCCGACCCCGCACAGCCGGTTCAATCGCCCTCTATGGTATGGAATCACATGAAGAGAGAACCAATTTGTCTATGCCTTCAGTCGGTGAATAAAGGATTTATGGAAATGAAACAATCTTAAGCCATTTGTGGTCATTTAACTAGCACCCGATAGTCTCAGTATTATTTATAAGTATCTATCGGATTGGTCACAACTAGAATTGTTACTGTTTAAGTCTCCTAAGATAAAAAAAACATAACTTATGAAACAATGTTTTTTTATGCTAAACCTGTTTGATCTAATCTGATATTAGATATTACCGTACATAATCATAAAAATATATAAATCGGTATTTAAAGTTATAAATGGTTATAACATTATTTTACATAAAAGGTGATCATGATAATTATGTATCTATTGACATTAATACAATCTCATTAAAAAAGTGGGTTATAATGTTATATTTAAACAACTAAGCTTAGATATCAAAATATTTAATATTGAAAACTGCATATGGTTTTATATTGTATTTCCTTGTGATGTATCATAATTAAGCTATTACTTATACATAACTTATACGTAACTAATACATCGAAACTATATTTCTCCATGATTAGGATATATTTAGTGGGTGTATATGTGTGTTAATATATATATATAATTAAATGCCATTGAATTTTCATTCATCTTTGTTTGTCAATTTTGATCTTCGATGCGTAGCTGTTTTACTGCTTAACCATTCGATCATTCATTTATATTGCAAACTATTCTTGTGTTTTTGGACTAAAATTAGGAAGATTATTATTATTTGTGTTCGTGATAAGAATTTGCTGGAAATAACGTTCAGAATAAGAAAACGTACACTTAGATCAACACCTTATATATTTAATATGTCCAGGCGTTTTGATTGTAAATGTGTATAGAAAAAGAAAAAGGAAAGTTTTATTATAAAAGGACCGTTTAATATATTTTTACTGAATTTTATATTTTTTGTGTTATCCAAGAGTGTTTTATGGTTATCATAATATTCATTATTTTGAAATTCTCTATACATTGAGTGGTCTATAATCTAATGTTTAAGTCGTTTATCTGTTTTGTTTTTTAGATTCTGTTACAATAACCCTAATATAATTTGTTTTATATAAATAATTTAATGTGCGATTACGTTTTCAAATGTCTCTCCTTCTTAGTATAGTAAAATGAACATTTAAATCATGTTTAATATAGATATAGACTTTTTTATTCGCTACAAAATATATATTGATAAATATATACATTATCATTTTTGTCTTAATAAAATATCACCACATTAAATCAACCAATTAACCGAATTTAAATGTCTCCAAAACAGAACTAAAATATTGAATGTGAAAATGATTGGAAACAAAATTGTAGTAGGAAATATATGTGATTAAAATATGCTTTGTGTTTTATTTATGTTTCCAAATTCATCAACTCATTCAAACCAGTATGTGTTTTTATATGAGTATTTGATTCTGCAGCAATTTTAAAAGGCGGAGTTAAAGCAGTGTATACTGTTGTATATGAATTTGCAGAGACATTTGTTTGATCTGTTTTCTCGGTATTAGGTTGTCTCCAAATTAAAATTTCAACATAGGTAACAGAAATGAACTCTAAAACTCTGAAAGTTTTTTTTATTTTAATAATTTTAGGTTTCAATGGCAAAGCATTTCATTATTTATTCCATCACTTTTACCACTTTTACATGCTGTTTTTGTCCAAGCTAAGCAATATCAAATGTGATCTTATGATTTTTATAACTATTATACCTCCAAAATGTCAATTTCAACAAGCAGTTGTTGGTAAAAAGAAGTGGTTTGCAATTGATATCTGATATGAATTATGTGTATTTTTTGCTCATGCCACCTGTTATATGTGGCAACCTGAACAAATTATTATGGATATGTACGATAATACTGTTCCAATTTTTTTTAGAACCTCTTTAATTCGAATATTCCACATTCCAAAATGTTTGTAAGAATATCTGCTCCGAGAAAATGTCTTCCTTTATGAATGCACCAATCATTTAAGAGTGATGTACAGTAAAACCTTGCGACCGGACACCTCACTAGAAAGGACACCTCGCTAAACCGGACGGTTTTTCTTAGTCCCGTTTTATTTTTCTCTATATTATACCATTTAAAAACCTGGTTAATCTGGACACCTCGCTACTTCGGACACCGGACACCCCAATCCCAACAAAATATTGAATTTTATAAGTATTTAACCTGACTAATCCGGACAGTAAATCATTAATGACAAATAATGTCCGAAAATGATCGTACGGCTTTACCCATATGAAAGCTCTTCGTAAATGCAAATTATACTGTAAAACTATTTACGCAGACAAAGGGATTAATAGGGCATAAACTTTGTATTAAATGTTATGTTTTAGTTACAAAGGCATTATAAAGAGAGAGATCAGTGCTCATGGATCAAGGAAATTCAACAGTTTTCCTTTATTATGGCACGAAACCACACCCCTTAAATGCATCATACTAAGCTTCAAAGCTTAGACGGGTCCTTTGAGGGAGGGGTATCGTTTCCAAATTCAGTTGTGACTCGAAACCACATCACTTAAAATGCATCATACTTAGCTTCAAAGCTTAGAGGGGTCTTTTGAGGGAGGGGTATCGTTTCCATATTAAGCTGTGACACGAAACCACACCCCTTGAAATACGTCATGCTAAGCTTCAAAGCTTAGACGGGTCCTTTGAGGGAGGGGTATCGTTTCAACATTTAGATGTAAGTTAACACATATTTAAGGGGCTTAGTTTGTGAGTTATATATTTAAATATCAATCGTATACATTTATTTCTTGTCAACGAATAAAAAAAATACGAATTTACAATAAGAGAATTACAACCAAAAACTTTTATTTTGTGTTTTTCATGTTTTGAATGGCTTTAAATATAAAATAGATATTGAAACATAATTCCCTCTGCCATTTTCTCCATTAATCTGTCAACGCCTCAACCACATACGTGTATACACTAGACCTTTAAAAAAATGATGAAAAAGCTATGAACCTGATTAGACCGGATAACTCGCTAAACCGGACACTTTTGCTAAGTCCCGTGGGTGTCCGGATTAATCAGGTTTTACTGTTACTGCAAGTTCTTGCCACTTTTTTTCGTTGAGAACTGAATCACACCTGAGTAAATAGAGTCAATCTTTGCAACAGCGGCATGCTAAAAATTATGATGAACCTTTGAGATAGGGTGGTCCAATGTATGAGATATGTTTTCTCACCTCTAATTGTTTACTTTGGAGTATTATAAAACATGATATTCTGCAAGTTTGGCACGACTGTAATTCACAGTCTGAGGAATATACATGCAGTATGCTTATATTATAGAATAGGAATTATTTTTGATTTGCGAGGCACTGTGGTATATTAACGCTGTTTTACAGGGCAATTTTTAATGGTTTGCGGGCTTCAAATGAAATCAGCGGGCCGAAAGTTACATTTGAGCCCGCTAAATTGGGTTTCAAATGAAAACGGCCCGCTTGCTTGTTTCAAATTATATGTTTTCTCCATAAATGCTATAATTTTTATTTGCAACGGCGTTTCACTTGGTTAATATTTAATACTTTATTAACATTAACTTTTACATTAAAAATGGCTATTCTAAGGTGAAGAATAAGTGGCAAAATACATAAAACAAATCTGAAATTTAGAAGGGACATCGATGGGATTCGAACCTGGGTTGCAAAACATTACACATCGCTGTCACGCACCTTAACCACTAGGCCACAGGAATGCTGTTGAATTGATACTTTTAAATAACAGTTATAGTTTAAAAATCAATAATTGGTGAAACAATGCAATATGATAATGAGATGCCATTGAGTGCCCGTGTAGGGTAAATCGATATTAAAATTAGAATGATTGTGCCCAAGTCTCATTGCAATCGGGAAAAAGAAGTCACCGATAAATTCATCAGATATCTTAGTTATTTTGTTCATAAGTAAGATTCATTGATTTCTTTTTTCGCGAATATTTTTTTTAAAGAAATGCAACATTTATACAATTGTACAAATATTGTCAAGTTAAAGTTGGTATTATTCATTTTAAAAGAAAATAGCGTGTATATGAAGTCAAAGTGGGCATATGTGTGTTCCTCTTAAATCAATAATAATAGTAATCACATTGTTTTAGCCGGCGTTAATGAAATTTGAGTCCCTCAGTTTTCATTTGAAGCCCTTTTTTATCACATAACATTTGAGTTCCTCGCAAGCTCGGGCCTCAAATGACATGTAGCGGGCTCAAATGATAAATGAAAACATCGGGCCTCAAATATCATTAGCGCCCGCTAAAACAACGTGATTGGTATATTAAAATAGTAAAAATTACACACCATAAAACTAATATCATTAAATCTATAGGTCTAAGATACCTGGTATGGGTGATAGGGGGCGGTCTGGGGCGTGGCCAAAGGGAATTTGAGTTCATATTTGTATATTATCAAAATATATTTTCTTTTTTCCCCTAATGAGTGCCCAATCCTTTACCTCAAAAAGATAGTACAAATGTATACACATGTACTTGTGGTATGCCGTCTGGGATCAATTTAATAAAAAAAAAATCTCATCCCAGATACCGTTCACACTGTGATTTGTCGGACTGCTGCAAGTTTGTTTATACGGGCGATAATAAGATATTTTGACTGAATTTTGAAGCCATGGATGATATAACATATATAAGAGGGATTTGCAATTTTATGTGTCCTGCTAGGGAATTGAAATTAAGAGAGCGTCAAAAGCGGTTGCATCGATTCGAACGCATTCAAGGTACGATGGGCTGGCGGGTATGGAAAATCTACCAGCCCGAAAGAAAATTCGACGGCGCCAGCATTGAACAAAAAACAATGAAGAAGTAAAATACCAAGTGTCACAATAATGCTGTCAGGGGAGGGGGTAGCTCAAAAAATGAAATACTGTTATCCCTAATCCGGCGTATTTCGACATTTACGCGTATCGGGAATTTGATTTGCTTGAATGAATTTTTTTTTTGCTAACAAGTTTTCATGAATAGTTTGAATATTCTCTTGAAATAAAATAAAATTCTCCAGCATTTGATCGATTTCTTATTTCATGTAATTCAAAACTCTGTTTAGACAATAAATAATAAATATGAAATACTGGCAATAATGCAAATTTTGTTTATGCAAATGTCCAAAAATAAATACGTATCTCTCATTAGAGTTATGAAATTTAGAGCCTGAACTCTTTTACTTCAAAAGATGTCAGATCGGAATTTAATTTACGAATATCCCCATTTTTGGAAATAACTTCTTCAAAATAGATATATGTTTTATTTCAATTGCAACTGCTGTATACAGAGTTGAATAATACATAAAATATACAATATACAGTGTACATAAATTATAGAATCGTTATT
>LQRL01038905.1:0-13189 GCA_001703475.1 Hydroides elegans
CCCCCCCCCCCCCCCCCGGGGGGGGGGGGGGTTGTCCCAGAATGAACGAGAGAACCGGGACAAACTGTCCTGGTTCTCTCGTTTCTCCCCTACTGCTAGAGCGAGAGATTTTTTGTGCCACTATATTTTATACCAATGCGCACCCACTGAAGCGAGAGCGAGAGCTAGAGCGAGAGCGAGACCAAGAGCGAATGCACAAAACACTCGCTCTCGCTTTTCCTCTCGCTGGGTTCGGTTAGGAGGTTGAGCCGTATGAGTTTATTCACTAGACATATATAGATTCATGAATAGATAGATAAATGATAGATAGATAGAATGAGATATTGAATATCTTAATATTATGGATAAACACATACATATGTAGCACATTAGATATAAATATGTTAAAAACACACTTCCGAATTTTTTTTTTGCAAAGCCTCATGTAATTTCCGGTGGACCTTACCGCAGACAAAGAAACACAGTTATTGTAACGTCGAGATAACGTTGCGACGTCATACTTGGAAGTTACGTGGTATGAACGATCCCATCCGATTGATATGATTATTTCCAGCCAAATCAGTTTTCTATATGTATCTCCAGGCTTGAACATTATTATGATGGAGTCTATTCAAAGTCTATATATAAATCAACTTTGAATACTATTTATCGGGTTGTCATAATGCATTTTGTTATCTGACCACACGTGGACTTCTTTAATCCCCAGCGGACCGGGGTTATCATCGGGCTAGTGACATAAATAATATAGGCCTAGAATTCTACGTATCGATAAATACCGCACAGTATATATTTAGTACACATATACAATATATATAAACATGTTTTAAATTCAATTATTCCTACGTCTGCTTTTGAATAAAAAGCCGGCCGGATTTCATTATAATTAAGTTTTATCACAATCCCGAAATATCTCTATGATGATAAGGCATCCGATATCGATATTTTGTAATATTCATATACATATTGCTGTGCGTCGAGGGACAGGTTATATTAAAGATATATCTTTAGTTCATGTATAATATGCATACGATAAAATATCAATTAGTTTTCGGAGAATTTCAAAACTAAAGACCTTATCGATATCCCGAAATATCTCGATGTTGATAAGGCATCCGATATCAATATTGTTCAATGTTGAAGTTCATATAACACTACATCAGGGAACACTATATTTTGAAAATGAGTCTAATCTATACTAATTCTAAGTCTCTCGCAAAACCTCTCGCTTTTGTTCTCGCTAATTTACTTGGTTTGCTCGATTTCTCTCGCTCTAGCTCTCGCTCTCGTTCTAGCTCTCGCTCTCGCTCTAGCTCTCGCTCTCGCCTTAGTGGGCGCGCACCTTTAGTCCATATTGATATAAAAGTTGACATGAAATAGCAATGTTAGAACAACAAACATAACCTTGCGTCAGTGCAGCGTGTGTTTTCACCCTGACGTGCTATTAAGACATGTCTTGAAACTTTATCATATCGACGTCTTTGGCAGACATAGAGGCAACGACGCTGCTTCGGCATATCAAATACGTTGGGCGTCGTATTTGATTAAATCAAGAATTTATTTCGAACATTTTCAACGACCCCAAGAATTTCAAATTACCCGGGCATATTGTACATGCAAATGATTTGCATTGCTCAGTCAAGCCTACCTCCGTTTAATGTACATAATTCAAATCTGATTTCACATAAAGCGAAAAATATATTAAACATAAGTGATGTTATAACTGCCATTGATTTTAAAAGCAAGTGGACATTTTAATTTTGTTTACAATTTACAAAGTTTATTACCATTTTATGATACAATAAATGGATGAGTTGCGATTCGCTTTCACAAAGTGCAAGGAAGGTAATCAAATTAATAGTAAAATGGAGAAATCTGTCACATTTGTCAAATGGAATTACTCAGTTGAAGCAGGGTTTTCGGCAAACAAACATAAAACAACATTTTAGAATACAATGTACGTATTATTGCTTGTGAAATATTGTGGAATCATGTTATATCATTTGTGAATTAAGATACTCAAAACAGTCCACATCTAGAGCTATACCAAATTAAAATTAATATAAAGCCTTCTTTTAACAATACTTAATTTTTAATTTATGACATTATCTTATTCATCTGCTGTGCCTTAACTGTCTTGAGACGTCAATCCATCAACGAATGAATCGTTTTTGAAATAGCTGTAGAATAGAACATCCCTTTATACATTAAATACTTACTCACTATCATATACTAACTTAACATCATTAACACTTTACATATATATGAAACAAAACCAACTTACGACAAGATTTTCCAGCTGTAGATGATCCACCAAGAAAGTGTTCAAGATCAAGACGGGAGTTAATGACCGTAAAAAGAAGAGAGGGTAATTATAATTATGACACCTTTACATGGAAAACATAGATAACTTATTAATGCATTAGTTGGCATAAAAATGTCTTCTACTCTCTAACCAAAGAACAAATATATGTGAGATATAACACATTTATCGGTCGACAATCCATTTGTTTTATTTGTTTATATCTATCCGGTATAACAATGATCCATATTTCTCAATCGTGCCGGACAAAACTAATGATTCTAATGTTTGTGTAGTGGAATAAAAATGACGAATATCGTTAATTTATGTAGCAGTAATCAAACCTAACCCTTTTGATATCTAAATGATGCCATGTTTACGGATTAGTTTGAGTGATTTTTTAGTTGCAACACTTAACATTTGGTGTAATTTCGGATTACAATATGTTTTTGTCTCAAGTTAGGTGGATTTTTTGTGCATGAGGAAGTATACAACACAAAATAAAACACAGTTGGACTGATTACAGGTAAGTTTATTGGTTAATTAACACTTTGTATATAATGGTGCCATTAAAAAATGAAATTGATATATAGGGCAGGATATAAAACGCCAAAGGAATTATGGCCGGGCCACATTGGTAGCTTTTACTTGCTTTTATTTCCTAACAAAGCTGTCTTACAATGTATTCCTTATGGGAAACTAAAAACAATGAGCTGTTAGGTAGCTTTAACTCGCTTTTTTAGTTTCCCATAAGGAATACAGTGGAAGACAGCTTTGTTAGGAAACAAAAGCAAGTAAAGCTTCCAATGTGGCCAGGCCCTAAGACTTCTAGTTGTATATATTGATTGTGCATATAAAGTGAAACGTTTATTTAAAAATAAATGACTTTGCAACAGCTATATCAACAATAAACTATGCCCAAAACAAAATGAAAAGATATGATAACAGATACAGAGGCCAGAAATGCTATAATGCAATACTTAGTTAATATCATTAGTATTTCTAAACTCGATTATCTGAAGTTGCATAATAAAACAAATACATGTATATGGTCATATTAAATCAGATTATATTTACAAAGACGAACTGTTTTGATGTTTATAAATGAATATATGACTTACGTCAAGTGCAGTCCTTATAATTAGTTTTTCTGCTTAATACTGTGATCTAGAACTACTGTGCGTTCGAAAACGAATACCAGCGATTTTTGGCGATTGTAAAAGAATGGCATATCCTTTCGGTATAATTATCACTGAACTTTATTTAACTTGTCTTGCTGCAATATCACTCCAATTTGCAAGAATCTACCTCTTTTCTAAATATGGACAATATTGGGAATTAGACCCGATTTCGAGGCTGAAAACGGCTAAGTCCCCCATTCACTTTACATGGTGGACTTAGTCGTTTTCAGCCCCGAAATCTGCTCCCATTCCCAACATGGGGCATATTAAGAAAATAGGTAGATTCTTGCAAATGGGAGTGTTATTGCAGCAAGACAAGTTATATAAAGTTCAGTGATAATTATAACAAAAGGACATTCCATTTTTTTACAATCGCAAAAATCGCTGGTATTCGTTTTCGAACGCACAATAGAAAAAGACTAGAACTAGAAAAAGACCTACTCATATGGTTGTGCAACTAAATATATAATGCCATTATGCTATGCCATTTGATGTATGTATTCGTGCCCTCTTTTTGATTGTGACAGAATGTCTGATATAGATGTAATCAAAGGAACATTTATTCGCGAACGTCCATACCAAAGTTATCATTTCACATGCTCATAATAGAGAAGAAAGGGATTGATATTGGTACGAGCGCTGTGTTTGTTTGTTTGTTCTATATTCTTTATAAATAAAAACAATTTATTGAACCATATTTTGCGATGATATATTATATCTAGTAAGTATTCTGAAAATGAGCAACGCTTAATATATGGATGATGAATGTGTTTTTATATCATAAATATATGTATCATTAACTGTTGAAATAGATATGCTTCTACATCAAACATAAGAGGCCAAAATTAACAAATATCTGGATTTTCAACTGTAACAATTTTGATAACGGACAACGTTTGTGATAACAGAAACATCTAAAAAATAACATCTTTGTGAAAATTCGGATAAAAGATTAGTAATTCACACAAAATATCTGTATCCATCGGATTCTAACATTCAACCAATAAAACTTGACTATATGTCACTTATATCAACTTGAACTAAAATGGTTGGTTACTTGGCACCTTTCACACACAATGTAAGTACAACTCTATCCCTATGTGGGTTTAAAATATTCAGTTTTAATAATAAAGACCGAAATAAAAAAAGAATAAGGCCAAACTGTCTTTATGGCTCAAAAGACATACTATAATGTGGCACGGCTAAAAAAACACGAATAAATTGAATTTTAAAAAGAAAGCATATAACAAAATAGGATTATTTTATAATAAATATATGCAGATTTAAAAGTTGCGAAACATATAATTTTGTTGGTGTAGTTCAAATACTGCCTAAGGGTACAAGCTCTAAATTTCAACCGGAAGTGCCTCTGGAATTCCAATTTTGTTTAAAGTTTTAATATAAAATCGTTGTTTCTCCCCTCATGTTCTATCTCGCATGTTTTTTTTTTATCTGAGGCTGGGAGTAAAGACCGCGCGCTTAATAGAAACACATATGACAAACAAAGGTTTCCCATCAAACACTGATTTGAAACTGGGTCTAGGCTTCAATTAAAGATAGATCTACGGTTTGAATATGTTCGCTATATTCTTAGATCTAAGGTGAACGAAAACGAGAACGTCCCCATCCGGGCGGATGGGGACGTTCTCGTTTTCTTTTATTGATATCATTTATTATACATTTATTAAGAGGAACAAAACGGGCCTGGTCACACGGAAAGCTTTTTCGATTTTTTCTTTATCTTAACAATGTGTTAATTTCAATAAATTCCTTATGGGTAAATAAAAAAAAGGCTCATTGCTTGAAGGTGTTTGAGTTCCCATCAGGAATGCATTGAAAATGACGGTTTTTAGGGTTTTATGTTAATACACGCTAAAAATCCTTGTGGTAGGATATCTCACAAAAAGGTTCCCATTTCTCTTAAACAACCGGAGCAAATGAAGTTCATATAATTTTCATGGGCTTTTTTTTGTCTGTATAGCCCTAAAATCTATTAGAGAAGATTAATGCTAAAAAAAATGGTATGTTTACAATCGGCGTTTTTAGTGAAGCAGGGTCAAAAATGACTTTTGTCAAATTTTAACTATGAGTGTTTATTACCCATATTATTTTTGGAGATTTTCATTTTTAGATGGTCTGCAACGCTTTGTCGAAGTAGAATATTGAGTATGATTTTTATAATATTGCACGCACCCCTTTAAGTGTCAAACAAGACATGTATGTCTCTCTGAATTATGGCCAGGGAACAGAAGGGGGCCACCTTCTGTTTAATTTATAAAGATTTAAACAATTTAAGAATCGGCAACATTTTCTAAGTTTCTCAAACTGCTCCCAAATATACACCAATTTAAACACATATCTCTGGATTTTAGTTTTTTGCAACATATGACAAATTCCTAGTTGTTTCATATTAATATATTTTGATAAGAATAGAATAATTGAGACAAATGTTATTACAGTTTAAATAACCCCGTGCCACATTATAATCAGGTCAAACTCTAACGAAGATGACCTGGGGTCATGTCTTAACACCATTGTCAAGTTTGCAGTTTTATTTAAGAACACCATTTGCATTCTGAAAGCGAAAACGTATAATAGCGATAAAGCATCGACTAGGGAAATCTTTCTTTGTTTACAGCTCCATAATATAGGTTTTAAAAGTTTAATTTGGACGGAATTTCTAGTAAAGATCCTCAGCACACACTGCTTTAAAGAAAAACTAAGTGCACTGAAAGCTTATGAAATTGTGTCAGCAACATCGTCGTAACGTCGGAAACGTACGCAGCGATAAACAGGCGTTGATTAATCGGTGGCACTAGCGTATAATCGTATGTATCGTATTGCACCATAGGCAAAATGGAATAAAGATGTCCTTAGTTTGTTCAACAGAAGAAATAGGAATATCACAACAATATTATGAGTAACAATGATGCAGTGTTGATGTTTTGCTCCATTGTTTGCTCAATTCAGTTAGGTGTTGCTTTATGTCTTTTTTAAGTCCTTTGAAACAGACTGAATAGCCTTGAGAAAGATGGGCAATCCACTCACTATATTTTAATTTGAAACCCCTGAATAATAGAAGACAACGATACTGTGTAACGTATGGTAACTGTCTTTTTGGCTGGTCATTTACTTGAATTATGACGAAACGGAAAGTGACTAGTATATGAGAAATCCGCAGGTTATATAGCCTGGAACCGTTTCTTGAAGGTCTTTTCTAGGAATACATTTTCCCACTTTCACACTACCTCACTCCTTAAGAGCGCGGTTCCACGGCGCAAAAAAAAACTGTAGTTTTTTTTCACTATTTTACTATGGGACTTGGAAAACATTGGCAAAAGCTGCTGGATTTTACTCTTTGAACCACATTCTCAGAAGAGTGACACAGAAAAAAAAACATCAGGCTGTATGTATGTCTCTATGTTTTATTGTAGCTCTTACGCTCTGCTAAACTTGGTTGGGTGCCTTCAAAATGCCAACACATTAGCTACCCTTCTAATCGTATTTGTAGTCTCGAGGTCCCAATGTATGGGTAATGGTGAAGCATCTGTAAGCACTTGCGGGTCCATTTATGGATCTGTTTAATTTCACTTTACAGATTGCTTGAAGTGATAAGTCACTTTGTCCCGTAAGCCCTTTGTCCCGTATCCCCCTTAGGGATGTGATGTAAATTGAGACCTCGTGGACAGGCTTACTAAGTGGACATTGAAGGTTTAATAGCACTGAGACGTCAAATTGAAGTAGAAAGTATTAACTATTTCTGTTGAATAAAATATATGATCAATTAAAAATGTAACCCGAATAAATACAGAATTTCTTCTTTGAGATGCAGATAAAATTGATTTCAAGCGATGTGTGCAAATGCCTGCTCGAAATCTCTATAATTTTTTTCTGAGGTCAGGCAGTAGCTTATCCCTTTGTATTTATTTACGTTCATATGAAGGCATATCTAGTTATGTATATTTTTCTTATATATGTATCAAACATATTTTAAATAGAAAATATCACTTTTATATCAAATTACAACATGATATATAAATTCTTTAAACATACGTCGCATGATACATTCCTTCCCGAATAGTATCGCCACAACGTATAATGTCAACTTGGCCGATTCTCGTTTACATGCCCCGTCATTTATATTTTTGCCTACTAAAGGAAGGCTTTGGAGCATCCCGAATTTATTGGTATAACTAGGTGACGATACAAGGTCATCTTTCTATGCGTGGTCTCTATATGTGACTGCTCTTCGTTGAGTTGTACTAATAATCGGTGTAGTCAAGGTTAGAAGCTTATTAAATGATCTTCTGACTTTTGGGGTTTTGGTCTGTTTATCTGCCCTGATGTGGGCTTTCATAGATTTGAAAGGACCTGGGAATAAACACAACTTAGTCCTGTTTCAACCTCTTTCAAAACAAGTTTTTTTTGTGAAAAGAGCATCGATATCATAACGATTTTGCTACACAGATTTCTGCAAAAAATAGTTGTGTTTTTATTAATAACACTTATGTTTCAAAGGATGCTTAATTGATTCGGAAAATCAGATTACATCCCCATAAACGGTCTGTAATAGGGTGTTAAACTCCATTTTCAATGCTCAATCAAATGTATAACTGTTGTTGTTCCTTTTTGTTGTTAATGCTAATTCAATGACATCTTGATGCTCGTAATGATTTTCTATTTGAAAAACAAAAACAAATACTTATAAAAAAACCTTCAGTATATGGATGAATGAAAATTGATTTTTAAATTGTTGATTAGGGCTATATTACAAAACGCAACACAGTAACCATAAGTTCCAAAGTCATTATTATATGTTTTTAAACTGGTAAAACGCTCTTGGGCACTACGCATTAGCAATATATGAAACGTTTTCTAAAGACATTGTTGAGACATTGTAAAGACAAAATTGTAAAGACAAAATTAATTATTTGATAGACCGGCATCCTAAAGAAACTTTCAATGCGATGTGTCTGAAAGTCATTCACGAACCCTCAATCTCACCTATACACTTCAACAACATATACAAAATGTCTATAACTCGATTTTCGCCACAATATCGACAAGTGGCCATTTAAATTAACAAGCTATAAATCTCGCCTTAGCAATTCAGTAAGTCTTTAGTTAACTCGATATTGGCCAATTTCTCAACCCGAAAATCAAAACCTGGCTTTGGGGAGTTTTTGATATCCCTTGAAGATTGTGACGATAATTGAAAACGACACATGAGGTATTAGACTCTGTTAGGGGCTTTGGGGTCTCAGATCGCAATCTCTAAACCATCAGGCCCGACCGGTTGATACGTAGGACATTTCTAAGAGCTGTCGAGAAAGTCCATTTGTTAGCTTACAAGACAAGATAGCAATTTCGTATTTCATTTCTCACAGCAATCGATCACTTAATAGTAATAAAACGAGGCCGTGCGACAGAGCTTACGTAAATACTGCCGAATGGTGGGGTTGGGGGTTAGGGAGGGGAGAGAAGGGTGACTCTTGTCTAGCGGCCTTTGTGTGGAATTTAATTGAGATAAAAACTATAGGTTTTTGTAATATGGGTTTTGTTCATTTGATGATTTTTTGCATGCAATATCCCTTGCGGGTTTTCATTGTTGTAATAGCTTCATTCATGCTTTCATTGAACCAGCTTTTTAACAATAAGCACGGAGAAATTAATTAATTCGCTTTGCTCAAATTAGTGGTTACTTGAGGTAAATCAAATCATGATATCAAAGTTCAAATGTAAAAGGGTTCTTTTGATCATTTAATAAATCAACAAAGCAATCATAATAACTATTTAACTAAGTTTTTCTTTGCGGTATAAGATTAATTTCTTCATCACAATTAAGTAATTTTCATCATACTAGTCGAACATAAAGGAACCATAACAATCATTTTCATGTAATCATATAACAGTCACGCAAATAAAATTTTCGTTAAATCATTTAATTTTAGAAGTCTATCCTTACCTGGATTTTCAAAATGTAATAATCAAATGGCAATTGCATTTTATTAAAATCAGTAGCAGTTCATTCATTCTACTATTAGGGCCTTATGAATAAAGTATATTTACAATAATTTGGACTTATTTTTAATTATCGTAAAATAAAATCAATTCCTCAGAACAAATCCATCACAATACCTGCATGTTTATCGCAACTAAAAAGAAAGTAGTCTCTATTACGCTAAACTATGAAGTGACGTGTCCTTGAATTGAAAGTTACTCTTTTGGTCTCTGACTGTATGGCATTTGCATTTAATGACTTATTTTCGATGAAATGTCACGCTATCTGGTAAAATAAAATATCATAATAACTGGTAAGTACAAAAAATAATAAGGGCACTTATCCATCTATTAGAGCAGTTCTGGATAAAGAATCTTGAGATACGAGATATCAAAGTGTATTTTAATAGGGATCGAAGTGCCCTTTCCTTGAAGTTTCGTCATAAGTGTGGTTTTCCAATGGGGACTGAAACGGTAGGGACTGAAGTATTATCAAAACTCATTTGAAAGCGAACGAAATGTCACGTAACAAACAAGCAATAAAATTCAGGAAACCTTGAAGAAATATCTCGCATTGTTTACACCGACGGTTGTTCTATTCAACTACTAGTCTATTGCATTGATTAAGAGGGACTGTGCCTTCAATATTCTGCGGAATCCATTAAAAGCGAATCTTCGCTCGTCGGCGAAACACAATGGCTTAAGTCTTGCCTTGCAAACTGTTTGCCTTGTACATACTAATTGAATCATTTCCCATGGTAATTGATTAGTTCTTAAGTAAATGCCTCGCAAGTTCTTGCATTTTTCTGTCGCCAAATTGACAAACCGCACCTCACGAGCTGCTTCCCGGATAGAGAATAGAAGATGCCGTGGCATGTTTGGTCACCGCTTATATGTCCTATTTAATAAAATCGTAAAAGGGTTTATAACTTTCGAAGCTCTGTGACAGGCTTCCCTGCACTTGATTCGTTTTGATTAAAACATCGTGTCTCAAGCCACAGTTTGCTACTAATATGCTTACCCAGCATAAGTTTGGGACTAAAAGTTCATTTAAAAATAAATGAGATAACGAATCAAGTTATATTTTATAAAATTATGTTCATAATTTGAAAATGCAATATACGTTCTTTTATTATGGTATTTTGCCTTGCCCAAATTGGTGTTACCTCTACGAAATTTAGGGTTTTTACATTGGACTTAGCCTAAAAAGTCGAAAACCGAGAACAGTTATTTTCATTTTTTTTTATGTCCAAATCTCCGAAAATAGCACCTTCAAGTGCAAATATGATAATAATTATGCTGATTGGAATATGTGATGACATTTTTTTTTCACAAATTTAAAGCGAATAAAGAAAATCGTTTTTGCAGTTTTTCATAAAAACTAGGAAATTTTCTAAGATTCTTGAAAAGTTCCCAAGTGTGAGCATATTTAGAGCAATGCCTCAAAGTTCTAGATTTTTGCCCCTTGTAAAGAATTCATTTCTGTATAACGTGCATGTAGTTTAAAATCAAAATATCGAAAACGAAACGAATTATCGAGGTAAACGTATCTTGGATAAGCATATTAGTTTTTGCAATACCCGAGACTATAATCTCGGGTATTGCTAACACAATACAATATAAGCAACGTCCATTTCAAGGTCAGTGCCATGTTTCAAAAATCATACTTTAACTTATCTTTTGTAGCTTTTACATAAAAAAACGTTGCACGTAAATTTGTGAATTGAGATTTCACAAATATGTTTTACCGGGTTCTCCCCATTGTTTCTCAGTTTCCGCACCACGAAGCCTTTAAAAGCATTTATCCTCAACATTTTCCATCTAACCAATCGAAAATGTCTCCTTAGGGCCTAGCCACATTGTAGGCTTTTACTTGCTTTAATTTCCTAACAAACCCTGTCTCCCAATGTATAACTCATGGGAAACTCTAAATGCTCGTTGTGTTTTTTAGAAAGCAAGTCGCCATTTGGATTACTCATAGGAAATACAAGAAAGAAAGGGTTATGAAATAAAAGCAAGTAAAATGTTCCAATGTGGCCAAGCCCTTACTCCGCAAAACCACTTTCTGTCCAATCGTCGTGAAAGTAGACACGGGGTGCGATTGATGTCCTTTTTGAGCAATTAGCCAGTGACAACGGACGGAAATATAAGAGTCGTTTGTTATTAGTGCAAAGGAATTGATTATAAATTGGTGCAATAAAATGAGCTATATATGGAAGAGAATAATTGATGTTGAATAGTAATAATAAGAACTGATTTTTTAAAAATCAAATTACGATAAATTTTAGTATTTAAATGTTTAATCTCGGTCAGATTTTTTTCCTCATTTTTAATCACGTAACCGAAACCAAAATGTATACTTTTATAAGCTGTGAATTTATAAAGCTGGTTTTCGGTATTTTGAAGCTATTCAAAGACTTTTACTTCACGAAACTTATAGATCAATAAGCTTAATCAAGATTTTGCATGTGTGATTCCATATATTTTGAATAAGAACTATAAGTAAACGACATGAAAGTGGAAGGATCTTTTTCATAAACAAAGTTGGCTGGATACTTTCCGATATATTGAGACAGGCGCCAGGAATATCAACAAATATACAATAAAGTGCAAATGAAATCCACAGACTATATTGAAAACAAGGCCTGGCAGTTCTGTATTATTGCATTTTCAATTACTCTTGCTGTGGTGATTCAACAATAAAAGGTTTGGGTTAGTGGGAATACAAACTATATGTCATGTGTTTTGCTGTTATTATATAGGTTTGATCCAATTTGTTTTGTTCATGTCTTGTGCGGCCGCGTGATAAAAACAATATATTATTCTATGGACAATATTAGAATTATGAGGGAAAAAACCGGGCTTTTGGACCTGATCCTAAAAATACAATTTAACTTATTTCGATTTGATTGAAAAATAAGATGTTTTTGGAGTATTTGAGAAATCAATTATATAACCGTTTTCTGTGTCGATGTTTATCGTACAAAATGGTGTAGCACAACCTATATCTTAACCAACCTAAATTGTGATGACCGCTGCTAAATTCGCGCTTGATAATTCGAATGGCATAAAATTTTCCTCAACCGGCCGCTGCTACCTGACCCCAACGAACAGCTGCATATATGCAATGGTCACAATTTGGTAATCTTTGCAAACCGTCCAGCTATATTGCATTCGCGATCTCTACCACAGTAATGCCAATTGTCTGTAACCTCCTTTTGCTTCAAGGCCATCGGTCCTTTTCAATTTGCATTCAATTTACCAACAGAAACGCTCTTAATTGAGTTGCCATTGTTTAATCAAACATTGCCTAGGATGCGATGGTACCAAGCTCTTTAGGGCAGTGGCCCAGTGGGTAGAGATCTGCATTAGTTAGTCAGATTTAAATGGGAACAATTGTCGTTTTCGAGATTTGGACGCCTGTTGTTAAATGAATTCGGAAACCTTTATTGCTTAATACAAGGAGCACTGATTAAGGTGGATCTTATCTACTTGCATATCTTAGCTAGCTCAGTTAGATGCCATGCACATTTAAGAGCTTACAAAGCAAAAGGCCTGGGGTATAAAGAAAAACATACAAAAAATTGACGGTGTTACAATTTAAAATATCTTCGAAGTATCGCCAAAATTCGAAAATATCTCACCAATTCAACGGCACAATCACTGGTCAATGCGGTTTTTACATCGCGTCTCGATTACTGTAACAGTT
>LQRL01038909.1:10521-24536 GCA_001703475.1 Hydroides elegans
CAACAAAATACACTGGTTGTGTTTCTGTACAGCAATTTAATGATTTAATACAATTGGTTAGTCATGGTACCAAAACGTTGAAGTATTGGTATGGTGTTAAACGATCAAAAACAACAACTGGTAAAAAAACTAGAAAAGGTGGGGGTGGCATAAGAAGAGGGGCCAAACGTAAAATTAGCCATAGAGAAGAACTTCTTCTAGTGCTCATGAAATTGCGTCAAGGCTTGACAAACGACATGTTATGTGAAATTTTTCATATTGCAGAATCTTCTTGTTCGTGTATTTTAAATACATGGTTGAGATATTTATCCACAAAGCTCAAATCTGTAATAAGTTGGCCATCTAGAGAACAGATTAGTATGCATATGCCGAAGTCAATGCAGATCTATCTATCAACTTTAAGGTGTACTTTGGATTGTACAGAAATTTTCATAGATAGGCCCAGGGATAGGGAACTTCAAGCTATTACGTGGTTGGATTTCCAGAAGCACAACACGGTTAAGTGCCTAGTTTGCATCGCCCCTAACTGAGTAATTACATATCTATCAAATGCTTGGGATGGTCGTGTATCTGACCGAACTATTACCCTTGAAGATGGACTATTAAAACTTCTTAAACCAGGGGACCTTGTATTAGCGTACAGAGGTTTTACAATAAATGATGCTTTGGTGAAAATAGGGGCAACTCTGGAAATTCCGCCATCGAGTTCAGGGTTGGAGCAAATGAAAAAGTCGGACGTGATAAAGACAAAAAGGGTTGCTAACAAGCGTATTCACGTCGAACGGGCAATAGGTCGCATGAAAAACTTTGCAATTTGGCGCCATGTTTTGCCCATTAGTATGTTACCGCTAATAGATGATATTCTTTTAGTGTGTGCTGTTTTGTGTAACTTCCAAAATCCATTAATTGATTAGGTTATAAATGGATTTACAGAGGAAGGGACTAGTAGATGTCACATATATAAGTATAAGTGTACAGTTTTATATAGATCTAGTCTTTTGTTGATAGTATTGTTATGTAATTTTATTTGTTACTTGTTATTTTTTAATATAACGGAATCAAAATCATCTCTACAAGGGATGGGACTTTCTATTGGCCATTACAAAAGTATCAAAAAATCAGTATTTTATGGGTCTAGTCTTTTGTTGATTATACAATTATGTATTTCTATTTGTTACTTCTTATTTATTGCTTGTTGTTAGATAATAAAACAAAAGAAATATCCATTCAACAATTTCGTTTCATTTTATTTATATTCTTCATTTCATTTTTTTGCATAATGGACACATCCATTTGGAATTCTCATTGTTTTCAACATAATTTGTACAAATAATATGGCACCATAATCGACAAGAATCACATTGAACCGACTCATCTTCTTCATTTCTAAAATCTTCTACCTGTAAGCATTCTTTTTCACAAGGAAAGCACACATAAATAGGCTTACTTTCTAATACTTTTCTACGCTTTTTAACTCTCTTTTGCTTGTACTAGGTTCTTGATCCGTCACATTAATTTCTACATTCACATCTGTGTCTGAGTCTTGTCGCAAATCCCTGTGGAAAAACTTAAGTACAAAACGACCAAAAAAAATAAATACAGTTTTTCAATAGTACATCCAAATATTTGGAATCGAATTTTATCTCTTCTACAAAAATGTCAACATTTGACCATATCGCAAAAATGGCTGACTCCTCTTTGGTCACAGACATCTGTGTTTGAATTTGAGAGTAATATTGGTGATTTTTTTTTCAGTCTAGGCTTGCCTTGAACTACAGTTAAACAATCTAAAACCTCCTTATTTGGATCCTTGCCTGCACATTTGAATGGACATTTAATTTCTAGTTAAATTCACAACAAGAACAAGAAATGATACCATCTGGACTTCCAGCAATAAAAATATGTGAGAGATAAATAAATAAACCACATTCTCTTATTTTGACATCCCGATGACCCATTTGTTTAAGTTTTTTTTCTACCTGCAATCTCGCTTTAGGTTCGTTAGTTTTTCCATAGCGAATACTTGGAATATTATCTAAACTAGGAGATACAGTACATATTTCATTTACCAAAGACGTAACATTAATATTCTTTTTCTTATCGGTTGGTGTTTTCAATTTATTAACACGAGTATAAACATCGTGAACACTGGAGGCAGTCACCCTTCCCACTATTTGTTTGACCCATTCTTGATTATTACTTTGACCAATGGTTTATATTTCAATGTCTTTTATTTCTTTCTCATCTAAAACAGGCAAATTTGTATGAGTATCTATATCATTGGAGCACAATATGGAAGGTAAATCAGTGTGTTTTTCATTGTGAGTCTCAACTTCCTCAGTATGCTCAACGTTTGCATCATGTTCGGGTTTCAGAGTTTTTTTACCACCATAATATTGAAAAATACAAGAGTCAGAACTACTTCGGTACATCCCTTTTCAAATGGTGTCCATCGAGAGAGGACTTGTTCCATCTTGAACAAGATCGCCGCGATATGGTTGCATGTCCCCAGATTACTGCTGAAAAATAAGGATAAAACTCATAAGCTACATTAGATTATCTCATATTTGTTGAACAGTTCTTAATTTATCAGTTCAAAGTTAAACTTTGTTTTAAATAGCCGTAAGTTCTTCCTTTTATTTGAATTTTGTACATTAATTCCTTATTTTTAAGTGTTAAAACATTTACAACTTACCCTGCAAAACATGAGCACCATCGGCTCATTATATCACTTTTTTCTTTGTTGATGATAACCCAACATTTGTGTGGCATATTGTGTATTGCTTGTGATGGCATAACCTCGGCTTTGAGAATGCATTACTTCGAAGTCTTGGAAATTGGATGAAAGAAGATTTCTCGAAGCCATTTGCTTTTGTAGTAGGTAAACGCCTTTCCCTCCTGTACGAGTAAAGAATCATACATTTTCAAGTTTATATTTCTAAGAATGCGACTAAGATATTTAAAGACATTTCTGTAGCACATCTTTTCTTGTACGAATATGAAAAGTTATAAACAAACGATTTATGTTTAAGTGTACGAGTCACTTCAATTACATTGCCATTGCTTTATAAATAACATTCATATGAGTTACCTTATAATCTGATAGGAGTCTCTTGCCCAACTCTTTATCTTCTTGGGATAATAGATATGTACCCATGTCCACTATATCCATGGGTGGCCAACTTTTCATCCCTTCCCCTTGACCTGTCCAACCTTCTAACAACCAGGGATCTTCGATTCTTGTTCCGTCTTCCATCAGCAACTTTTTTTGGTAGGCGGCGGCTTTGTCTTTTTTAACTTCTTGGCTAGTTTGTTTTTTAGGAATTTTTTGAAGAATGCAACTATAAACGAGGGTAATAAGTTCATCTCTTTTACAAGACACTCTCATTCCTCTCGCAAAAAAAACCTTAAGTCTATCACTTCGCCATAGCTTAAGTTGGTCAAATGAAGTTTGGTCATCGTGGGTTTGATCCATGATATCTGAGAACAAT
Source organism: Hydroides elegans (assembly GCA_001703475.1). Classification (NCBI taxonomy): domain Eukaryota; kingdom Metazoa; phylum Annelida; class Polychaeta; order Sabellida; family Serpulidae; genus Hydroides; species Hydroides elegans. Next base: position 14,013 of record LQRL01038909.1, read on the forward strand.
TATATATATTTTTGTTAAAAAATATATACAGTGACATAAAAATGCGTTATCTACTTTATATTGATTTATTTTTGCATGACAAACTCTTAAAATGTATTTTTAAAACGTTTAAATAACATGGGTTGAACAATGTTTGTGTTTTCATTTGAGCTGTCAAAATTTATCGGACAAAATAAGAGGGTCGTTCAATAAATCCTAAATATCTCTTTAAGTATACATCGGATCATGTTTTAATTATCATAATTGAAATGAGCGATAATTTTTCATCTAATAACTTATGTTTTCTGTATAACTTTATTGTAAAATAGTTATAAGTAAGGGTTAAACTTAAATTGTCGCTCACATTGAAGGACAGATTCGAGCACTGTGCACTTCCTTATTTGTATCACCTGACTTTTCTCCCCTTTTCAAAGGCTGGCGCGATCACCGTAAATTGTCGAACTGGCTTATGCAGCAGTCAGCTAAACGGCTTTTCACGTTGTGTGTGTGGACTAAAGATCTAGGCTCCCATAACTGAATGTGCATGTGCGTTGAATGTATGGGGGTTTACTCTCTGAATTATAATCCAAAATTAGCTATTCAAGCTAGTCATGACAAAATTTTCGAAAATAAAAATTCAAATGAAGACCATAAATTGATCATTAACAACATTTACATAGGATGTCCCTCATGGCCCTCAGTCGGTTTTGCATTAACCTTATGTCAACCTCATTTATAAGACAAGCATAACTTGACAAAGGATATTTTGATGGGGTGTTTATGATTTTGAAAAATTGCTTTAAGTTCCCCCTTGAAAAGACAAACAAAAAAAATATGATTTTGATAAATATTTCCATTCTTAAAGAGAAGAGGTGCCTCAATTCTAAATAAAATTTTGATATTTTGATGGGGTGTTTATGATTTTGAAAAATTGCTTTAAGTTCCCCCTTGAAACGACAACCAAAAAAATATGATTTTGATAAATATTTCCATTCTTAAAGAGAAGAGGTGCCTTAATTCTAAATAAAATTTTGAAAAATTTTATGCTACAATATTATCATTATCCAACATTGTTTTCAAATTTATTGAAAATCATGTGAATGGACCATAACGTTAAAGAGCTTATGCGTGTATTCTATATTAAAAGTAAACTTTTCCAAGCCAGTATGTGTATAAATTCGATACATTTCTCTATATATATGTGAAGATTTATTTCATATTTAAAATATATTAATACTTCTTTAAAAAACATTTATATTCAAATATTCGTTTGAAATGATGAAACACATAGAAAACCATAGCAAAATGCCCACATATACAATAGTGTTCTTAGCAAGCATGGACTTTTAGCCTTTTAGAGGCACTCAGCAACTAAGTGAATCTGCCGGGTTCCCATTAAATTAAATTCTATATATTTATTTTCATTATTTCATATATAAAACAGAAATATATATACATATTTAAATAAGATATACATTTTGTACTATGCAAAAACAATATATTGAAAAGGGTAATTAATAAGACAAGCTTATCGACCCTGTCGAGCGAACCGCCTTTCCATTTGAGATACGCTTCTTCCGACAACCATTTCCGACAAAGCAAATTATATTTAATTCATGACTAAGACATACTTTCTGATAAAAAAATAATAAATTATTGTTCAAACTACAAACTAAATTCAGAGCTACCTAACATAAACAAAATACAACATTACTATGAGCAACAATAGTCAGTGACACAAGTAAAACAATTTTAGCGACGGTAAATCATTGCTCCCGATAAGAATTGAAAAGCAACTGCTAAAATCTCTTTTTGCAGGCAATAGGCCCACAGCGGACATCATTTTAAGTGGTAATGCATTATATACATTCACTGCCTTAAAACTGACATATCTTTGTTTCATGGATAAATCGGTCGTATGGCAATTAAAATTTAAGTTCACCTGCATTTTGGAGGGTTAAAACAGAATTGAAAGTAAAGTTGTTTTGTAGAGAGCTAGGCAAAATCTTCAACTTAGTCTATAAACTATCATTGCAGTCCTAAGTCTAACACGGTATACAAGTTTCAATACAGCATCGTTGCTAAATAAGTCATAAGTGTGTTTTAAACCATGTCACGGCTTAAAGTAAAAATTGATATTTGTTTAATATTGATAATTGACGTTAACAATTTGTCTATCAAGTAAATAAAGGGAAATTTTCTTTGTTGCAAATAATGAGAATAATGAGCGATGCGTGTACATTTGAGAACATTTCAAAAGACTTAGAAAAAATGCCAATCGTTAAATTGTCATATTTTGCATTATACGGTCCCTTTGGCTGCTTCTCCATCAAACTGAGACACATTTCTGTCTGTTTTACACTTGAAGAAATGCATGCAAAAGTGAATTGAATATTACATACATTTTTTTTCGACAAAGCAGAGGCAAGAAGTTTCAGATATATTTCAAATAGAAACAATCATATAAATAAAACTTACAAATCCTCACATAAGTGACTTTTACCATGGTTTATGATAAATGGCGATTATTTTCTTTGTATTTGTTTTGCATACACCCTTAAATAAGATATTAATCATAAACAGACACATAGAATACCCGCGAAAATAGAACCTTGACTACCAAGCTGCTCAGTGTTTGTTTAGAAGTATATTTGGTCCTATAGGATGCTATATTGTTCCCAAGTGATTTTCTGCCTATATACCATTCACGTTTTTAAGCTTCTTAAAATGCCATAAAACGCTGTGAAATAAATGTGTCGATAAATACAAATGGACAATATTAAGGCCATATAGGCGAGACCCTATCTCGTTTCCTTGCTTGATTGAATAACCTTTTGTATAAATGTCACAATGATGCCGATCATATTCATTTACTTTTTCTATCACAATATACGCATATATTCAAACGTTTCTTCAATATTTCAAAATGACAATGCTAAACGAAACAAAAGTATATATAGCAATATAGAGGAAAATTGTTAAATAATGTGATAAATAGTTTAGCAAAAGCATTTAAGTTATCTGCATCTACCATTAGACCCGTAGTTGAGGGTAAACATGAAGGTCCAAATTCTAAGCGAAAATCTAGAAAAATAATCGATGACTTTGATAAGGAAGTCATACGACATGTCATTTTTGAATTTTATGGGAATACTATTTTACCGACGGCTAAAATAATTAAACAAATGTTAAAAGAGAGAAATATTGATATTGGTATAATAGACAGAATTGAGCCAGTCTTCTTATCATTAAGCCGCGTTGGGAGTTGTGACGATAGCGATGACTATGAATCGTCTTATACCAGTGTTAACTATTCTATACCGGTAAAATAGACTACATTTTAATTCGCTCGTTGTCATGCCACAATTTTAATTAATGTGTTTGATCTAAATCAATACTTGTTTTTCAATGCTCAGACATTATAGTATCTCTCACCATTTCAATAAACAAACATGCATGATCGCACACGTGAGAAGGAGGGACAGCAGTTTGGGGGCCATATATCAGCATTCTTTATGAAAGTCTAGAGGCACCTCCGGTTGCAAGTTAGAGCTAACACCCATTGGTGGTAATTAAACTTCATCTAACAAATATATATTTTTCAACATTTTAATGTTCATAAATTTATCATACAACTTTTCTATTTTGTTCAATGGATTCCTTTCTAAATACATTTTAGTCATATATTTTTAGCCGTGGAATGGTTTAGTTTATTTTTGATACAATCCTTATTACTTTTTTGTGCCACTAAAATCTTGTTGATATTTGCCCCAGATTTCGGCGCAGTATGACGGATATGGCAAAAAGTGCATTATAGAGAATAACTGGCGTGGAAGATTGATGTAAATTTCCTGCGTTGTAAAATATTGCACAACATTTAGATAGTTGTTTGCGTAAAAAAAAACATATAAGACTTTCCTGATTGAGGTATTGATTAATTTTTAACTTTTTCTTTTGTAATCGGTTGTAGAAATAAAGTATCATTAGAAACGATTGGTAGATAGTCATATAAACGTTAGTTTCCATCTGGCATTTCAGTTTTATCTGCAAGTATAGGGTCAATATTTGCAAAGAAAATATTTAATCCGTAAGGAATGTCTTTTATTTTAGTGATTTTATGATTATTTCCATCCAAAAAGTAATTCGGAAACCTTAAATCAGATGTTGTTTTCACAATTTCATTTGAGATACTTCATTTTGATTTTATGTTGCCTTTATGCTGTTGTAGCAATTCGACATAGGAATGTGTCAGCTGTTTTTGAATAATGGAAAGTTGAATTTTTAGGCGTTAAATTTTCTTTTTCCCTGGCTCTTTTTATTTAAAGCGTCTTCACACTATGAGGTTCACATTTTCATAAATATGTATATCAAAACTTTTATTGAAAAAAAAGTTAAATCAGGAAAACAAAGTTTATTTTCATCAAGTTCATCAATAGAACCAAATCGTCATTTGAAACTTTCACAAGGTAAAAATAAATAGATTACCAAATAAAAGGCCCAAACAACTGTTCAGATGATAAAATAAAATATTTTGAATACCTCATATGTTCCAACATCTTCCTAGCTAGACCAATCAGAGCATAGGATACTCTGAAATGCATATTATATATTTCAATATGTGGATATCTTTGTTAATGTGAAATAATAATACAAAAACATTCCGTGTAATTTGATAAAGAAAAAAAACCATAAACATTTATATTTATAATTTTAAAAAATAGATTTTGACAACAAAAAATCATGTCCTTTTACAATATCTGTTCAAATAGTCGAGTTGCAATAAGCATCGATATAGATTACATGAACCGAAAAACGATGCATTAGCTCGGTACACTGGTAGCTCCGCGAGGTATATCTTCACTATGTTTTAAACCATTCACTTTCTTTGAATCTTGGGCTTGTAATGGTATTCATTAGTGAATAAATAGATTTAAGACTGTTATGATAATTCATCTAACAAATATGGTCAGTGATTTAAAAGTCTGAATTATTATGATTTACAAAGTTAGACGACGTTTGCAAAACTCATCATTAAAGCTTACTGCAGAGCTCTTTTCAAGTTGCGGTTTTGGACAAGTTCTTTTAAAGATTTATTGATCAAACACGAGGGGCGCGACTCGCACAGTGGTAATATTGCAATTATGTTATTGCTAGCAAGATGTTTAGCCATTAGAATACTAGAAATGTACTACCGCAAAGTGGCCCGCGATTTATATAAACTTATTTGAAAAGTTTATTCCACAATTTCACCATTTTGTAATGTATGTAAAATATTACTTCCCACCAAAAAATGAGACATGTAGCTGAAACATTAACAAACGATTCGTATTTTTTTATTCGAACCACAATTATATGTATTTCCTATTTCATGCTCCTTGTTTGTCATGTATAATTCATTTGATTTATCTTAAGAAGTGCCTTTATAATGAAACCTGGAAAAATGTACATGTTTTATATCTTATTGCAGCTGTAATTGTTTATCGACACTGAAAAATAATGAGCAATGAATTTGCGATTTTCTGCTTATAAATTCAATCAAAATGAAATGATAAGCTAGAAATGATGCTGGAAATTGCTAGAAAAAATATTTGTATTTTCGTTTATGTATAATAATTTTACCGATTCGGTTAACACTAATACATGTCGTTTATTTCAAAATTTAGATATTCATTTTCATTTGCATCTTTGATTTTACTGGATTATTTTAGCACTTTGGTTCCACCTGCTATTCAAGACGCAAATTGCCACCTGCTTCATGGTTGACGTAACAATTATTTTGTGCAATGTACAATAACGTCGATTGTTGTTATCGAGCAAAATTTATTCGATTTCTTTAAATACGAGTTTACTTTAGATGTATTTTTCTCTGTTTTCGTTTCGTTGGTGGTAGTTTGATTACTATAACTAATGTTAAAATGGGTTTGATACCCATTGGACAACTATGAAGATTTCGAAGTGGAGCTTATCTTTTATCGCCCGTTTCATAGAATTAAAATATGTATCTAAATTATAATGACGCAAACTACTTAAAGATTACTTTATGACTTGGGAACCTGGCTAAAACAACGCATTTCTATAAATATGCATATATTTGATTAAAGCATAAGTGTGAAAATTAAGGTAAAAAACTACATAATTACCATGTGGTAATTACCCAAGCTCCATCGGAGGTAAATTTTAGCACATGCCCAATAGGATTGGGCATGTGAGTTGTATAAAGGCTCGGGGCATGCGGCCCCGGGCTGATAAATTTGGTAGAGTAGTTTTTCTGGTCTAAAGTGAAGGCAGTATAAATTCGTGTTACGTTAAGATATTTAAATGATCATTCAGGTCTTATAATGATATAATTGGATATAAATATATCACGGATATTTACATTTTTATGTAAATTAATAGTTCAATATATCAAGCATTGCAATATTAAATCATTATCTAGTTTGAGAATATATAATTATTTATACTATAACATATTTCCATTCAATTAACTTAACGTCACGGCAAATGTTGAATAGGCTAAACTTCTGATAAATGCTATGTCGGGTAATAAAAGTAATACACGAAATATGCATTTCACAATTACCAGAATAAGCAACATACAATTTTAGATTTATCATATGGTAGTCAATCTAAATTTTATCAAACTCAGGTACATGGTTGTGTAAGTAAATATATTAATGTTATTGTTGCATTAATTCCTCAATGTGAAAAATATAAATGTATATGTAATTTACAGTTCGTGAGCTAATTTTTAAGCTCTTTCCATTGGTACAATAAATTTCAAAATATTCTTAAAGTTTGTTTTTATGTTTTTCTAAGGAATGATATGTTATATTATTTCATATAGTACAAATATTGCTTAATAGTTTTGATACCTATCCATAAAATGCGGCAATCGACCAATAGTATATGTTTTTCACAAGTTCCTAATTAATGTATTAGGATTTGAGAGTATATATATATTGCAGTCACCAAGAGTGGATTCTGTATTGAAGGCGGGTATATAGACTATATTCAATCTATATATATATTTATATTAATATACATACACTAAATGAGGCACTATCCTTCTCGAAAATATTATATATGTTGTACTATTCGAAGTTTTAACCATAGTTATTGGTACCTCAACTTATTGCTTTTACCATAGATTTAATTTGCCAATCTTTTTAGATACTATGAAGATGACTGTTTACAATTCGTATTCTATTGTTTTGACTTCATAAATATGACATTAACCTCCAATTTTTATGCATTCCAAAATATAAAGCTTGTAATAATAAAGTAACAAATTGTATCAATAAGTCGACCCGTTGAAGTTTAACAATTGGCGGTCAGGAAATGTGGATAATAACCATTGACCTTTTAAAAGTAGATATCTGGATAAATGGATGCATCCATATCATTGGGATGAAAAAATATGAGCGTGAGTTTTGGACACATAGTTCTACATGTTTTTTAATAATAACGCCATTAGATGAATTGTGTCGTAATTTAAAACTTTCTTGAGATTATAATTAGAAGTACATAGGAATTCATGGCGAGTTCGTGGCGGAATTGATAAAGGCGCCCAGCCAGTAATCAGGAGGTCCCTGGTTCAAGACCCGCTGGAGGCACTATTTATTGACTGGTTGAGTCATAACAGGCTCCTCGCATATTAGTATAATGATCTTCGCACGGGACGTAAAAGCTGGAGGTGCCGTGTATGTGTCCTGTCACAGGTACGTCACAAACCCTTCGCTGTCTTATCGAAAAGAGCAGGGGAAACCCGGACAGTAGAAGACTCTAGACATTCTTCGGTCGTGTGCGATAATACCAGAGAGCTTATATATAGATAGGTGCAACTCGCTATATGCTATGACGTGACATGCGCGCCACTAGTGACACCTAGCGGTATACAGTATTAACAACCCAGTTACAATAGAAATGATAATAATTGTACTGCTATTCATCAATAAACTTTGCATGTTACAAGACTGACCTGGTCAAAAAATAAATATTTATATTTATTATCATATATAGCAAATGCCTATCCTAAACGATAACCTAAAAATGATTTATTTCAGAAAATTTGAGATATGTTTTCAAGGGATATCAAACTCTCAAAGTTCATTCGTCTATTTCGAAAAGATCTTTGACTTAAATTTACATTTTAACCATAGCTTATAAATTTGAATAACAATTTTAATCAAGACAACACATTTTATTTAAATTTGCCATAGACATATTAATTTCATTTAAATAAAACCATTGTGCTTGCAAATATAGTTTTTGATATTCTGGAGAGATACATTTCCGAATCAATGTAAAAATACATCGTATGAAAGCATAGAGAGAGGAATACGTTGAAAATAAATATTTCATTTAAAATTCATTCGATAAGAAAAACTTGATTATAATTAACTTTTTCAGCCTGATTGAAAATACGTTGTGGTGCGATTTGTAAAACTCACCTCTATCGTCTACCTTCTACGACACAATTTTTTAAAAATCTATAGTAACATAAAATTAAATAAAAGTTTGTCTATAAATAAATATGTTAAGCATGTAAAATACTGACTATGTTATGGATTACAATAAATATATTTAAAACATTGGGTTTCATATGATAAAAATGCAGATATACAGATAATAACTTAATCGGATTTTTTATCTATTCTGTTTTGATGGATGGATTCTTGATAAATATATTTCACATAAGTAATACCTGGATTCCCATTGCCAATAAAATACATTTATTCAAATAACCTATAATATGATTCGATTGATATTTTTCTTGTATTTAGAATGTAGAAATTGGAGAGTAACAGGAATCATTCAATCATTCTAGCATGTATTTTCTGTAGTTGCATTGTTACGTAATAAAAGATTATGTCAAATATTGTTACGTGATAAAAGATAAACACTGTCATATTAGTGCAACGTTATAAACACAATGCAGAAATAAAACTTCAATTTAAATAATTAAACATTAATACATATATTTCAATAAGTATTTTTGGTTATATATATACATGGTATTCTTTGTCTTGTGGACGTCCAAAAGAACAGATGGTTGAGAGTAATTTTGATAGAGCGATTAAAACCAGTCAATACATACCAATGTATGCAAAGTACATATAGAACTTGTCGATACTGTATACCGCTAGAGGCGCTACCAAGCTTATTAATTCGCGATACTTATGCAGTTGCATCTCTTTATATAAGCTCTCTGGGCCCATATGCACGAACAATCTTACATTTGGAGCAAGGAATAGTGCTCAGAATCTTGAAGAAAACTTGAAGCAGTGATCTTGGCAAAGTTTGAAGACTCAACTTTATTCCGAAAGAAAATCTTACCCAAGTCCACATCTGATTGGTCGTTCATTTCTTCCTAGAAATGTGTATGCATATTTTTGAAATCGTGGAAATAAATTAGGGATTTCATGCAAAAATGTTGAGCAAGATGTGCAAAAATGTTGACGGGCACATGTATTGCAGTGGAGAATCAGTTTTAATAGTATTTTGTATGTTTATAGAAACTATTTTTATCCAATACATTTGGCAAAAAAATTATTTGTTGTAAAAAAATCACAGAAAATTTGATATCTACAATTTATATATAAGTTTGCATATGTATATTTGTGTATCAAGCGTATGTTAATTTTCTTGCACACTCCCTCTTTGATGATTGACATTTTCAGTATTTGTTTAGCATTGCCATAATTGGATTCTACCACATAGAATATAGAACTCCCTCTCATTAATGCGATAGTCTATATTTAGATCATTATAGATCTACACGTTGCAATGCTGCAATATTCTTTATCAAGAATAAATAACTGCAAATGTATAAATTCGATATCAATGTTTTATATCATAGTATTTATATATTCCATTCATAATGACATATTTAATCGCATTATTACTTTTTTTGTTGAGAATGCTAAAATATTTTATTAGATTTCAGCCAAAAAATGGTTAGAATATACATGTATATACATGTAAAGATTAACAGTTTGAAAGTTTATTTAAGCACGAATTTGAACCATATTCGAAAGAAGGAATAATTGTAGCAAAGGCATATGTTGATATAATGAACTTATAAACTTATTCAATATATGAATTATATCTTTAAAATGAAAATTCAAATGGGGTTTCTGCTTTTAAGATCTCAAGATCAGTGTGAGACTGCCATGGACCAGTCCTAGATTTGAGTGCTTAGACTTCACATGTAGGCAGGCCTACTTTATCCTGGGCCCATATGCATGAAAAATCTTACATATCTGAGTGCACTTACATTCTAAACCAGTAGATTAAATCTTAATTTATGGCTAGATTTATGTAATCAACTAGTTAATATTATAAATTTCAAAGTGAGTTTAAGCTATTCAGAGAATTTCAATCAGACATTCGAAGTATTAACCGAGATATCGGTGTCGAACTTAGAATGTGAGTGCACTCAGACATGTGTCACGGGCTCGTCGTTTATAGGCGACTCCCAACCGCTCAGATAGAGCGGCCGGCCGTTTTAGCTCAGTTGGTTAGAGCGTTGGATTATAGGTGCAC
>LQRL01038922.1:0-13063 GCA_001703475.1 Hydroides elegans
AGATCACTTTCTCACAAACTACGATGTCAGCACTCCGGTAAATCAACTATGGCAGTCAATAAAGAGCAATCTAACCTCGCTTATGGAAAAACACGTGCCTACCAAACAAACCACCACACGCCACAACCAACCGTGGATAACAATTGACCTCAAAAGGCTAACCCATAGAAAGCAAAGAAGCTACAACATGCAAAAGGGCAAACCAAGAGGCTCTCGCGAACATCGACGTTACGTCCAACTAAAGCGTCAAACAGAAGCCGAATGTCAAAAAGCATATAACAACTATATGAAAGACACCATTTCTGCAACATACACATCAAGTTCAAAGCGTTTCTGGAGTTACATCAAAATTAAAAGAAGAGACCATAGCGGCATTTCCCCTCTAAAAGCCACCAACGGCATCGTCCACAGCAATAGCAACGCCAAAGCAAAAATCCTAAACGACCAATTCTCATCATTCTTCAACTCCAACGAAAACTACAACACAATAACCGATAAAGGACCAAGCCCCCATCCATCCATATCACATATCGACATCAATGAGTCTCGAGTCTACAAGCTGCTTAGGAATTTAGGCCCCCACAAAGCTACAGGACCCGACGGTCTACCCACACGCCTGCTTAAACAGCTTGCTAGTGAGCTAGCTCCTATATTCACACTCTTCTACCAAGCGTCAATAAACCAAGGGAAAATCCCGGATGACTGGCGAGAAGCCAATGTGGTACCTATATACAAAAAAGGAAACAAATAAAAAGCGGAAAATTACCGTCCAGTATCATTAACATGTGTTGCTAGTAAACTCCTTGAGCACATTATATCAAGTAGTGTAATGAGCCATCTAGAAAAACATAATATCCTCAGGGATAAGCAACAGGGATTTAGAAAACACCGATCATGCGAGTCGCAATTAATACCAACAGTGCAAAATTTAGCCAAAAACATGGACGACAAATCCCAAACAGACTGTGTATTGTTAGACTTTTCTAAAGCATTCGATAGGGTACCTTTTGAAAGACTCAAATACAAACTAAAATGGTATAGTATCAACGGAAATATTCATAGGTGGGTCGCGGATTTTCTAAGTTACCGCACTCAGCGTGTCACCGTCGATGGTGCCTCTTCCCCTACGGCTACCGTTGACTCCGGAGTTCCACAGGGCAGCGTGCTCGGTCCCCTCCTTTTCCTCTTATACATAAACTACCTGCCCGACTACCTACAACACGGTTCAAATGTTTACTTATTCGCCGACGACAGTATTCTCTACCACACCGTCAATAGTAAAGAAGACGCCGAAAAGCTGCAGAATGACCTACACTGCCTCCAAAAATGGAAAACGGCTGGTGATGTCCTTCCATCCATCCAAATGTAAAACGAAGCATATCAGAAACAAGCGGCGCCCCTTAGAATTTGAGTACACAATCCATGGCCAAACGCTCGAAAAGGTAGACTCTACAAGGTACCTAGGCATCAACCTACATAACACCCTAAGTTGTAAAACTCACGTCGATGTTATTAGCAAGTGCGCAAATAACATGTGCTCTGTCCTGAGTCGCAACTTGCATAAGTGTTCCAAGGATACCAATGAAGCAGCATACCGGTCACTCGTGCACCCACTCGTGGAATACGCCAGTCTAGTGTGGGATCCACATACCAAGGCAGACACGGACAAGCTAGAAAGTCACATACCAGAAATCATTCTTCCCCGACACCATTCGCATCTGGAACTCTCTCGGCGCAAACATCAAAACCTGCTCTTCACTCGACCAATTCAAGCAAGAAGTGCAGAAGACGGGCCTTCCGTAAATCCTCATCACGTTTTTAGTAGACACTGTAAATACAAGCACCTGCACAGCACTATGTATATACCCACCGAATTGTTAAGAGTGTTGCACTGAGCCTGTACGTGATACTCCTTGGAGGCCTGTACAATATTGGAAGAAGAAGTCTATGTGAAAAACTCTTGGTAATAGCAGAGGACTGCAATTCGAACCAAATTATAGATAGCCCAACCCGTGGTCATAACATCTTAGATCTCTGCTTTACAGCAAATGACTCACTTATAAATAGGGTTGAAACAATGCCTCCTCTCGGTGATTCCGATCATGATATTGTTTACTTGAACATCGCACTGAGTGCCAAAGCTAGATTAAACAAACAAAAACCAAGAAAAAAACTATTCAAAAGCTGACTGGCCATCCATTTCATCCTCCTTACATGACGTTTACAGTCACATTGCTCAAAACAAGGATACACTTTCTGTCCAAGAACTTTGGGATTTCTTCCAAGACAATATCCACAAAATAGTACTTCAATGTGTCCCATCTCGCATGTCTAAGGCCAATCCATCCTGTCCATGGTACTCTACAACTCTTGAAAAACTTAGGAAAAAACGTGACTATCACTACACTTAATGAAAGGAAACCAATAGTTTTGAACATGAGCTTGAATTCAAATCATTAAAATCTAAATATCAACGCAAAGTCAGAAAGGCTAAAAGCAACCACGTCGATAAAATTCTGTCGTCAGACACATCGATGATAACGAAGATTCCTCCTTTCGTCCACGCAAACCAAGCAAATCATTCTGGTCATACATAAAAAGTTGTAAAACGGACTCGTGTGGTTTTGCCCCTCTATACAATAATGGCGTTCTTGCTGCTTCTGCAAAAGATAAAGCAACACTTCTAAATAACCAGTACTGCTCTGTCTTCACTAAGGACACAAATGTTCCTATACGTGATAAAGGTCCTAGCCCATTTACATCCATAGACGATATTTCTATCTCAGTAAACGATGTAGAAAAGCTGTTAAACAATCTTGATCCCAAAAGAGAAAGTGGGCCAGATGGCATAACGGCTCGGTTCCTTAAAGAAGAGTCAAAAGAGGTTGCACCCATACTCTCCGTAAGTTTTTCAAAAATCGCTTGACACAGGGGAGGTCCCGTCTCAATGGAAACACGCCAACGTCACACCCATATTTAAAAAGGGAGATAAACACAAGCCAGCGAACTACCATCCTGTCTCTTTAACGTCCATCGTATGCAAACTTCTAGAGCATATAATCTCAAAATCAATAATGAACCATATTGAAGAAAACAATATACTTAACGATAGCCAACATGGCTTTCGTCCAAAGCGATCCTGTGAGGCTCAGTTAATCGGCTATATTCAGGATCTTGCTTCCAGTCTCTCCGTCGGCAAGCAGATCGACACGGCCGTTATGGACTTTAACAAGGTGACACATGCACGTCTTATCTACAAACTTGGTTGGTATGGTATCCGCGGTCCTGCCCTTGCCTGGATAAAGGAGTTCCTAGCTGGTCGGACTCAGAAGGTCGTCCTAGACGGAGAAGAATCCCCTTCCTCACCCGTCATCTCAGGTGTTCCGCAGGGTTTGGTATTGGGCCCGATCTTGTTTCTCGTTTTCATTAACGATCTCCCAGATTCTATTAATCCACTGTAAGATTGTTTGCTGATGACACCATTGCTTATCGTGTGGTCGCGGACTGTGCACAGATTCAAAAGGACTTGGACGAAATGGTTGAGTGAGAACGGAGATAGGGGATGGAATTTAATCCAGATAAGTGTGAAATTCTCAGGGTCATACGACGAAAATCCCCAATTAGTTTCCCCTATTCCTTAAAGGTCATCCTTTGAACGTTGCGCCACCCACTAAGTACCTAGGTGTCGAAATTCAATCAGGCCTGCAATGGAATAATCATATAAATACCATTGCTAACAAAGCCAACCGTTTTTTGGGCTTCACAAAACGAAACATACAAACGTCATCTCTAGCCTCTCGTGAATTAGCATACAAGGCTCTTGTCCGTCCGACAATGCCATATTGCAGTAGTATCTGGGATCCTTATACAGCTGACCTCAAAGGAAAGCTTGAGCGAGTACAGCGTGGATCAGGTAGATATGTATGCAATCGTTATCATAACACAAGCAGTGCAAGCAATATGAACTTTGCTCGGAGTCTCTTGAGGAGCGCAGAGCAAAATCGAGACTCATTCTTATATTTAAGTTTACTCACACCTTTGTTTGCTATTCCCACCTACTACCTAGTACCCGCATACAGCACAACATGTGCAAGCCATATATACAAATACCAACAAATATTCACTCGTACACAATTCTACCAATACTCCTCCTTCCCAAGAACCATACGAGAATGGAACAAACTACCAGCTAGCGTTGTCGAGGCACCAAATCTGTTGGCCTTCAAGCAGGCTTTTTATGGCGTGCCTGTGGCCATGTATCTCCCATAAACTGAAAACAAAGCTGAAAATGTAAATTTGTATATAGTCGTTTTTGCACTATTGTACAGTCGCACCGGAAGTCTAAATAATCAACTCTTCAGCAACCCATTTAGTCATCAAGTTTGATGTTTTGGGCCAAGATGAAGGCGCCATAAACGTCTGATACAGATACAGATACAGATAATGATGTCAAAATTACGTAAACAATCCAGTAACAAACAATGTGATTGGTTATATTTGGGAAATCCAGGCTATTAGCACAAAGATTTTTATATAAGCAAAAAACTATCTAATAAGTGGGCAAAAATAAATAGGTGCACTTAAGTGACCGAACAGAGCATTTCAATTGGACAATTGCACCAAAATTGAGTATAAGCATACCCGTTGCCCAAACTCTCTATTGTATGTTTGAGTGATTGAGTAAGTTTTCGGTAAGTATGGCCTTTGTCCCTTCCGTCCCTTACCACCATCCTTCTTATCTAAGACAAGAGTAAAGTGCCTTGTCTGTGGTGAGACTCTTAGCCCTCACCTCTAGTCTATGTGCCCCTCCAACCTTACTCACATAGCTCCCACCTTCATCCTATCTACCCAAGCGGGGGACTTATCTAATTAATGGCGAGAGTACTTAACAAAACCTTGAATAATACCTATACAGAAGAAGAGGGAGACCAAGAATGTAGTGGAGCGACAATATCAGCCAAGGTCAAGGGCATGCAACGTCATTTGACACGCGGTAAGGTAAATTGTAAAAGCTTCCTACTCCGGTCAGGCTGTGACTCATGTCCTTACCTACCTTTCATTTTGTGATATTCCCTTATTCCTGCTGGTGACTGTTCACATGGCCTAGATTCCACATGTCCGAAAGTCCGCATGTCCGAAGGTTTTGTTATCAGAAGAAATACGTTGATAGATATTTTGTATTTTGTGACTGATAATATAAATTCTACTCCCAACCTACTTAAAGTCCCTCCCCCACCCATGGCAAGAGAGTTCCCAACATTTTACACTATAACCAATGCTGTATTAAGAACAAATTAGTTTTCCATCAAACGGATGAAAAAAAACTTGATGACTGAGATTTGTTTTTAGAATTTTGTCGATACACGTTTTGTCAGATTTTATAAATGTGAATAATAAATTCTATCTCTATCCCCTCGAAATTGAAAAGGACTCTTTCCTCAAATTCGAGACATGTTCTCCGTTCTCCTTTCAAAACACATTTTAGGGATTGAATAAACAGTAGTTCAACAACTCTATTTTATGCCAAAACAACATTGCTAATTTTGAAGTGGATCTGGGGTCAAATATCCGTTATCCTAAACTTTACATCTAAGGTAATGGCTGAGGTTGAGAAAATCTTACCATAACACTGTCTTATTTATATATTGATTTTATGCAATAATGATATAAAAATAAAATCATTGGTTTTCAAAATAATTGGAATAAAATTTCATTTAAGAATAAATGAGTAAACAAATCAGGTTATAGTTTTTAGAAAGATACGTTAATCTATTAAAACATCTTTAAAAGATACTACATACATTACTTTTCAATGGTGTGTGGTGTTTTGCGCAAATTGGTGTAACTTCTGTTAAAATAAAACAAAATGCTGGACTGAAATTTCAAAATAGGTTTGCTTTATTTTTTATTCCTTTTAAATGACTTTCTTAAATCTTCCAATTCGATGGGTGAGGGTCGGGCAATTTGACTTGGGTATATTTCTATTACCGGTCATAAAAATAAAATGTTTGTCAATGCGTAGTTTTGGATATCTGAGCCTTCGGACATATGCACCTTGGGACATGCGGACCTTCGGACATGCATACCTTCGGACATGTGGACCTTCGGATGTCTTGCATGGAACCCTTTCTTTTTCCCGTTGTCCCCTGCTTCCTTCTTCCAATTTTCCCTTTCTTACTGTGATCGTTGCTTGACGTACCAACACAAGGCTCGTGGAGGGACAACCGTAACATATTTAGAGACATATTTAGAGACTACATATCCCTTTTTTATTTATTGATTTCAAAGTTTATATTTAGCGCTCTTATAAACCTGAGCGCTACATAGAAAAACATATACTAGAGTTATATATAATACTACAGTAATGACAATGTTTATATAAGTTATAAAATATATAAAAACATGTAAAACATTTGAATAACATGTAGAATATATATATAATTCTGACAGATTAAATAAAATACGCTTGACGAAACAAATGTGTTTCAAGATTCTTTAAAAAATAGAAAGAGGGTTCCGATCGCAGACTTTGTGTCATTTCATAGTTTGATGGTCATACACGTAAAATGATCAAGCACCATAGTTGTTACGATAGTTTCGGGGTTTCAAAAGCAACTTGTCTTGTGATTGAAAACGTCGAAGCGATAAATAAGGAGTGATAAGATCAGACGTGTATGTTATCGTCAAAAATCTTATACTCTGACATTTATTTTGACACGAGCAGTTAAACCTGGGAAAACCACTGGTATAACAATTAAATACACGAGGCAATTGAGAAGGAAATAAACGATCAGATGAGGATAAAGAAAGAATGATTGCTCAAAGAGATCGAGTGAAAAACATGATACACACCGCAAAATCGATTTACCAGCGCGCTCTTGGGGATGCAGGGACAGATAGTAAATCTATCTTTCGGATAATTCAAGAGCTACTCAATGATAGCAAGTCAAACCCCCTGCCTGACGCTCCATCGGATATAAATGCGATTAATTTCAATAGGTTTTCATTAAGAAAATCAGGTGCCTGAAGGACCGTTTCAACAACCATTTGACCATAAGACACACGATAGAAGTGCTGTCGACGCGTCTTTATATACCTTCGCACCGGTCGATATCAAGTATATAACCAAACTCATTCAATCGGCGCCTAACAAAACGTGTGACTTGGACCCAATCCCAACAAGTATAATGAAATCTCTTGCTGCGACAATCGCACCCGCATCAACAGATAATAAACTCATCCACAGGAACTCCAGACCTGTATCGATCCAACCATTTGTATCGAAATTATTCGAACAAAGTGTGATAGATCAACTGAAAAAAACACGCAGAAATAAATGACCTTTATGACGACCTCCGATCCGCGTATCGCCCTAACAGTTCAACCGAGACAGCCCTCCTCCACTTCGTTATAGCCATACGGTTGCCAATGGCAACCGTATGGCTATTCTTATAGGGATGTTGGATTTAAGTGTGGCGCTCGACAGATTAACCATGATATTATGTTCGAGCGCCTCTCCATCACGCATGGTCTAGGAAAGCCGGCAGTCAGGTGGTTTATGCGTACCTCCAGGGACTCACCCAGCGAGTTGCGGTCGAAAATAGTGTTTCAGAATACATAGTTGTGGAGGACGGTGCCGCACAGGGATAAAAAATAGGTTGTCGACTGTATAAAATGTATGTTAAACCATTAAAAAACTACTCGAAATCAGATAGCTCAAATCACAGATATGCAAACGACAGCACTGTTAGGAAAGCCGTTAACCTGAAATCGGAAGGCGACGTGCATACAGGAATTCGGCTATTAGAAGACGTGCGGACGTTGATATTTGCGAATAAACTGTGTTTAAATGATTCGAAAACGGAATATATTGTGTTCGGTCAAACGTGCCACGTAAAAACGATGTCTGTATGTCCGCTTAAAATTGACGAAGAGTCGACTCAGCCAGCAGAAAAAGATAAGACACTTGACTCATACCTAGATTTTAGAGCGCACCTTTCTTATACAGTGAAAGCATGCAGATATCACATACAAAGTGCCTGGTTAATCCGACGGTACTTGGAAGACCGCCAAACGCCTGTGCCAGCCACGCTCATAGGTCGACTTGATTACTGCAATTCCCTGCTGGCATTCCTACCCGACAAAGATATCAGACAATTATAAACAGTTCAAAACTCGGCTGCCAGACTTGTGACACTGACTTCGCAAAGGGAATTAATAACCCCCATCCTGAAAAAGCTTCATTGGTTGCCCGTGCAATATCGCATTCAATACAAAATAGCCACCATCATTCATAAATGCATGTATGGAAATGCTCCAGTCCATCTGAAATATCTACTCAAACCCTACACACCACCAGGAAACCTCTGATCGTCGTCAGAATATTATCTAGTCATATCATGTGTAAATCTAAAGCGGTTGGGCACCCGTGCTTTAAGTAGGGTCGGCCCAAGAATCTGGAACGATCTACCAAATTCGTTGAAAAAAATGAACTCATTACCGTTGTTCAAATCACGTCTTAAAACTCACTATTTTGATAAAGCGTTTTAGGTATAAACTTTGCCATGTGCCTGTATGTAGTCATTACGGGCGCTATATAAAATCACAATTTGTATTTGTATTTTCTTTTACATAAAATCAACCGAGCGGAAGCATTTATAACTCGATGTAATCGGCCTATGGTGTTTTGGGTAGACCTACTTAAACACTTTTACAATAGTCCAATCCACTGACCAATGCTGTCAATGCTAGACGAGAGATGGTCTAAGGTCTTATATAAATCGTCAGGCGAGGACACTGATCGCAGGAGTTGGGTGTCGTCGGTGCATCCATGAAACAGGATTTTCAGTTTGTGTATGTGTCGACCATCGGCTGCGTATAATCACGGTAAAGACGGGGAAGCAAGCTGAGACCCATGGGGCAAGGATGCATGTGGATATACCTCTTCAGAATATTTACCATTTACGCAAACCTGCATTGCCCTATCCGCAAGGTATGATGCTAACCATTTCAGCGCGTGGCCGGATATCCTATGTCTTTCTCGAATGCGCTTTAGCAGGATTTCGTGATCCACTGTGTCAAAAGCAACCGATAGGTCGAGTAAAGACAGGACGGCAGAGTTATGACAGTCTCCGTACTATGATTTGCCATGTAATCCGATTGCATGATTTTACATGATCCGTTCGCATACATATGCTTGGTGACTTGAATACCGACCGCTTTCTTCAACAGTTTGCTAATATTTTTGCAATACACAATCCGAGTTAGGCTGTCTCGCAGTGGTCTGACGATAGCTTTTTCGCAGTTTTCTGGAAATGTGCCCTGAAATAATGATTTATTAATCATTGTTTGTATCACATGTGCTTTCCTTGAATAAATTCGTAGGCAAGGAGCCCATCTCACACGATTTATAAGACAAACCCTTGAATTATTTGGTCACGTCTTCCAGTGATAACTCTTTGTAACTATCCAAAAGTGCAATGAAATTGCCACCATCATACGCGTACGCGCTATACAAAGGATATATCTGAGTTTTCTCTCTTATTTAATACACTTAAGTTTGAAAATAATGACTGAAGCGTTATTCAAGACGTTTTGGATTGTTTGAGAAGGCATGGGATTTTGGCACTACCTGTACATTGTTTTATTAAGCGTGTTAAATAACGAGCGCTGATCGTGGATGTTGCTTCGATATTCAGTTTTATACTTATCAAAAGTATCAATTAATTTCTGTTTGGGGTCCAAACACATGTAGATCTTCGTTTTTTTCTTAATTTACGCCATTTTCGCTCAAGGGTCCTAGTTTGTTTTAGGTTTGAGGTCCACCATGGATCCCGTGGCTTATTTCTAATGCGGTGTGTAATGAGGGGTGTGTTTTTTTCAGGCAGTATTTTCAGTTGATCATTGTACATATCCACTAGGTCGTTAAGGTCACTCGCTTGATGGTTTTTGAAAAGGTTAGATTCGTTAAGGCCAGCGTTAAATGCATCGATGTCGATGCCTTATAGCTTGCGATGCAACGAAAAACGTGGACCCTCTGTCGACATCTCGATCAGGAAGCTGCATGACACCGCATGGTAATCTGAAATCATGTCGCCGACGCATACATCCAATGTCCCTAAGTTATCTGTTTCGCGAGTTAGTATGTAATTAAAAATGTTGCCTTTATAGTGTGTAGTTTCGGTCTGATTCCGAACGCTTCGAATAAAACCCGGAGTTGGCGAGTATGGTAATTTTTCTAGCTATCCCAATGTTTATCTTGATCGCTCGATAGGCTGAATGGATAGCCTTCGAGAGCAACCGTTTCTAAAAGCGAAATGAATTCCTCGATAAAAGTCGTGATGTAAGATGATGGTGATCGGTGGATGACCACAATACACATTTTTGGTCTTTGAATTGATTAGGTAAAAGATACGACGATACTTTCAAAAGACCTAAAAATTGCGGACACATCACATCGCGTCACCCTGGTCTCCGATGCGAACATTTCGTACTTATGAGTATCCAGGTGGACAAGCTTCTCAAGACACGTTTGGTTCAAAGACGTTTGGTTTAGTAAGCCCTAAGATATCCATATTTTCGCTCGCAACACTTTGTTAGACTATGTCCAGGTTTTTACGCAGCAATCGAGCATTTCAGACGGAAATTTGCTATTATGGGACAAGCATTCATCTCGACTAATTACTATTTAATTGTCATAATTGTTTGATCTTATATTTTTATTTTCTAATTTTGTTCGATTTCAGAACAGAAAATCGTTGCTTGTATATCCATAGGTAGACTAGTATTTGACAATTTTGATTGCTTGCTATTCGCAAAAACTTGGTGCCTATCATAAGGCCTAGATGTAGATGCCACTAGGCCACCTTTTGCCATTCCTTAAAAATACACATTATTCCAATGACAAAGAAACTCACAGACACCACATACAAGACCAGTCTGCAGATATATTTTGATTTTTTGCATAACCAGTGTTATTTAGGTATCCAAGCCGTGATCCAAATATGGTCATTGATGTAATATTGATTTAAATATTTTGCTAAAATGATTTTATATTTTTTGCAAAAAAAAAACAACTCTAAAATTTTAGTACTTAATCGATAATATTTGTCCAGATCTATGAACAATAAAATTTACGATGATACTAAATTTGACAATTTAAGTCCTTACAATCCTTAGAAATTTAAAACAATTCTTAGTTCATAAAGTATGTATGTATGCCACACGGCAGCTAGTTCGTTTCCTAGTGGTTTACCGCCGAGATATAGACGCTCCTTGTAACTTTCGTTTTATAAGGAGTCTCTATAACTCAGTGATCAATATTGTTAATAATACTTATCCCAGTTGGAAATTAACCTCCGTGTAATTTACCACATGCTATATTATAAAAAAGAGGTCGTTGATATTTTAGATGGATGTGAGACTTGTTTTAACGACATGTAATTGAGATAATTTGTATTATTGTACTTTTGTCACATGGTCAACAAATATGCTGCGTAAATATGTTATATAGATGTAAGTAACGTACATAGTTCTTGCATTACACTAGGATAGCCCGTGAAAGCTCAGAAAGGTGTTTTCGATGGAGTCCTATGTGGCAGCGAAACTTTAATTTAAGCGAAACTATAGTTTCGCTAGCGAAAGATTAATTTATCTGATGATGTTAGAAAAAAATCTATTTAAGATTCTTTAACAGCAATAACTTTTGATTTTGCCTCATATGATTATGTTTCATGTATCTTTTGATCCATTTAAGTGTATTAGTGACATAACGCCCACTACCCAAGAGGATTATCTGTGAGTTGAGTCATGAACTTAACTCGGGGAAAATAGGCTTATTTCAATTACATCATTGAGTAGAACTCCATAAAAAGCCTTTGATTGATGGGTTAGATGAATTCTTAGATGACCAAGTACTATTTTGCTATACATATGTATAAGATAAAATGTAATAAAATGCCTTATATAACAAATTACAACAAAGAATGCTTACAAAATCCGAAAAATTAATCTTTCGCTAGCGAAATTAAAGTTTCGCTGAAAATTAAAGTTTCGCTGCGACAGAGTCCTTTCCTAAAATTGAAACTTATAAGTGCCTTATGCAAAATTCAGACATATCAAGAGTGCAAATGGGCTATAAGTAGCACAAGAAGCATACCATAAGGAAGAGAGCATTTTTCGAATCATCAGGCCTAGATTTTAGCTGGAATGAGAGTAGAAGGAAAGAGCAGCACAGTAATTAAAATGACGCTGAAACAACACTAAACATTTGCGAAAACTAGTATTAAGGCTATTTATCGACAAAGAAAAATTAAGTTTGCCATTTGCGATAGCATAATTTGCGTTGCTGTCACCAGAAAGATATTTGTAAAAAAGAACGCCGTCCTATTTGACAAAGTATTTACCTTCGATTATACAGTCGCCATATTTAACAGACAATCAAATTACGCCTTGATCCAAAAAGTGTGGAGGAGTTTACTAAGCATTGTATGGTATTCTCTGCGTTGGTTCATTTCGTGATTTGCTTTAGGGCACGAGCCGATATACATTGTTGATGTTTTTTTCATATTTCATGATTTCCGATTTCTCACATCGCTCGACGTAAAAAAAGCAAAGGACTGTTCCAGATTTGACAATATAATTAAAACTCCAATTTAGATATATAATTGTGCTCTCAAGTGAAGAATTTATGCTCAAAATTTGTTCCATTGCAAAATAAAAATTTTGTATGGATAAAAATTTAACTATACTTTAATTGAATATAAGAAAGTTAGTTTATTGGCCTGCAGTGGTCTATTATGCTTAAACTTTAAAACAATATCATAAAACAAATATTGCTGTTATTCATACAGAGAGTCTTAGGACAATGAACCGTTATTTTACTTGGCAGTTGTGACTGCATAATAGTCGTTCCGTCACACAGCTCCTGCATTTTACTTTATGTATTTATATGCATTTTGAGTCGTTTTCTAACTCGACATAACGAATTCATGTAACAGATGCATTTCAAAAGATAGTTCAAATCATCAACTTTTCAAAAAATAGGTTTCATAACATAACATGA
>LQRL01038923.1:8464-19096 GCA_001703475.1 Hydroides elegans
GGTTCGATGATTTGTCTCTGTAAATTTTCACATTGCATGTCACTGAACACCTGTCAATGTTAAACGAGAAAACGGTAATATTAACATAATTATATTAATGTAGATTAGGTTGACCAACTGCGATAACTTGTAGAGTTATGTACTTAACCAAAATACCATCCACATATTGTGGTAATTTTATATTAATGTTGATTTGGTCGACAGACTGCGACAACTTGTAAAATAATATGCTTTTAAAACCAAAATACCATTCACATATTGTGGCCTGTCAGTGCATCACAAATACTTCCTTGTTGTCATCGATGTTACTTGTGTTTCCTGTTTGACAGCTGGTACAAGTGAAGCTGGAACTGGGCCATCGGGCCGTGCCCAGAAAGAGGCAGTCGGTGGAAGGCTATACGCATGACTGGCTGTGCTTTGTACGGGGTCCCGAGGGCTGCAATATTCAGCACTTCATCGAGAAAGTCATCTTCATGCTGCATCCCAGTTTTCCGAAACCTAAACGAGGTAAGTAAATACTACTATAGTGACGTATAAGTTTCAAATATTATCTCCGCTGCTGGCAACTCATTAGTTCATTTGAAACTTTGTATGATACATTATGAGCACACCAAAAGGTTGGTCGTATTGTTTCAAAATCATTTCCTTTAAATGTAGAGGGGATTGTCGTAATGTTAATTCAATAGCATAATAAATCCATGATTTCATCTCCGTTGCAACTCAGTTCAAAGTGACTTGAGTCTCTTGTGAATGTGTTATTTTGTGTTTCAGTGTGCAAGGAACCACCATACCAAGTATCAGAATCGGGCTACGCGAGCTTCAACGTCGAGATCATCATTCATTTTCGCAACAAAAGCGAACCGAAAAAGATCAACTTCATGTATGACCTTTTCCTCAAAACTGAGGAGACAGTAAATCATGTGAGGTGAGGGAATGATCTCTGAAATATACAGTTTTCTCATCCTTTTTTGCTTAAAATGTAAGAGATATGAATGCTGCTTATAATATATCTTACTTGAAAATGATTTAAAAGCTTTGAAACTTCTAGAACCAATCAATTAGCTAAACAACATGTCCAATCAACGATTCTCTCTGGTGTGGCCTTTAGCTGTACATGTGATTGTATAATTGATTTCTTTAATGTAGTAACGGGTATGTGTTTATATTAAAAATTGATGTTAATATTCTAAAATCCCATCATAAATTGGTGAGTTTGATATATACATCTTCGTGTTATTTTTTTAGGTGTGAGAAGCTAACTTTCCAGAATCCTCCTGAGGATTTCCGCAGACGCTTACTCAAGTCAGGCGGCGTAAGTTTAAACAATTAATATTTGGAACTAATCATATTTTAATGGTTTATATAAGAATGCCAAGATAATGTAATGCGAGATTCAATATTTTAAACTTAGCCTATCTGACAAAAGCATGTGCCTCTAAAATGACAGCTTAATGTGTTTAAGAATAAATTTTGGACTGTGAGATTGGTTAAGGAAGTGATTTGCACTGTCGTATTTAAAAACAAAGGCTCGTCGATAATATTTTCTCGTATATAAGATGATTTACGAAATTGTAATCTCATATGAGCCCTTAATCTTTCTTTAATGTTGTTTTCGAACTTTCCATATAGTTTTCTCAAATCATTTCAAGCTCATTCTTTGTAAAAGTATTATATTACACGTATTCTTTGGAAGAATTATCAATTAACAATGCATTTTTTTACTAACAGAATTCATATAATGGAAAATAATAATTGTTGCTTAGCCTCTTTGAAAAGTATGTACATTTCCGATTCTGCAGCAAATTGTCAAGCGATCTAAAAGGGGGAAAGATTCGGTAACGTTTTAAGAAACTTTTAGATAGTTAAGCATTGGTTATTTTGGGAGTGCGCTACAACTTCATTTAAGAAATTGTCATAGTTAAGAACTACTATATGTAGTTGGCTTTAAAGAATCCTTCAAATTGAAATTAAAACCAGTATAGTTTCCTTGATGATTATGTCAATGTCTAAAATTTGTCAAATTTATTAGCAAAAAGCATGTTATAACAAATATTCATTCATAAAATGAGCTTGTTGTATTTTATGCAGCTTAGGTTAGATTTATTTAGCATATTAAATTGTGTATAAGTAATTTTTCACTTACATTTAAGTATTGTAGTTGATGTTTGAATATTTAAGAATTGTCTTAGTTCAAAGTATGGTTATAGCCTAAACCTTTTAAAAAACTTTCTTGAAATTTGAATTTTTAATGATTTAAGTGACATGTTACACTAACTTGAAAGTAAAATTAAGAACAGCTCACAGTTAAGATCGAAATGAGTTATTGATAAATGAATGGGTATACACGTTCAAATTTTGAATATGATTTTTGTAGGTATTCGAGGCTTTTATTTTCCATATCATTAAGCTGGTAAATGTTCAACTGACTAGATATTGTTAAAAAATATTAAGCCTGTTCTCAACTTTAGAAATTTCTCAATTGCATTTTCTTTTACAATGCAATTTTCTTAATATTCACTACAACACAACACGAAGAATTCCATAATATCATAAGCTGTAAGATTATATCTCATTTTCCTCCGCCGTAGTCGATGTAATGACAATGTTACGTTTCATCTTGACACAAAAGCAATAATCGATAATGAAATCTGTTGTTAAGACTGAAACATTTGTTGTAGCGACCTTGCTCGACAAGCAACTAATGCTATCGAATTAATCATCGTCTAATTAGCACAACAAAAGGGAAACGATTTATGTGTAAATATTTAAAGATATAAACATATATGGACCCTTTTGTCTCTCCCTTGCTTTTACATATATAATGGAATGAAAAGCGGTTGATTGACTCGATTTATCAATACTTGTTGCATTGTGAAAGAGGAACAAATATGAATAAATAAACCTTGCAATGCTGAGGCATTTACTTAATCTATAATATATGTACCGTGATTTCCGGTGTATAGCCCGCACTGGTGTATAAACAACAAACCATAAATTTTTCAATGAAAAACGAGAAGTAAATTGTATTGCTCACACCCCGGAACTTATATGCGTTAACATTTTCTTTCAATATAAGGTCTACCATTTTGATGGTATGAGTAAATAGTTAAAGATAAAATCAATTTCCGATCATTTTGACACAAATATATGCCATTTGAATGTGATTCGTGTCACCACTCTCGATAGATCCAAGCTATTTTATAACATACATTTTAAATCGCAATTACCCGTTCTTTATAAAGTCGGTGTATTACCGCGTGTTATACATCGGGAATTACACTGCAGAACTAGCATTTTATTTTCCTTTTAATTGTTAATTAAATCATTATGCGAGAGTCGGATGCTTGCGATATCTTCTTGCGAAATTACATATCTGAATCTCACATAAATGATAAAACTACAATGTACATTGATTCTGGATTATCATCCGAGAGCAATCATTTGTTGTTTTTCTGTAATACAAGATTCTCGGTGGCGAGTAAAATACTGTATTGATATTTCTTCTTCCTCGTGAATATTTTATGAGCAGTAATAATGGAGTATATTCTTTTCAAAATTCTCTACAATTTGGCTTTGGGATTTAGATACATGTATATACATGTATTTACTGGCGGCTATACAATGTCCAATAATGAGTCGTATAAATACGTGTATATCGCGGATAGGAGTAGCTGGAGGAGGGGCAGGGGGGGGGGGGTCTAGTTAGTCTCATCCATACAAATATGGATACTTCTAGATCATCTGTGAATTGAGGAACTCCCTGATTTATAGATTCTTTTTAACCCAGTTTTTGTTTCACGAAAACTGGGTTTGTGAGATCGGTCGGCGTCGTCCGCCGTTAGTTAGTTAGTTGGTTAGTTAGTTAGTTATTCAGTAAAGTTTTTTTTTCCAGACCTATCTCCTCACACAGTTTTGGTCGTAGAGCTTTCAAATTTTAACCAAAGCTTCCTGATGGTGACCCCAACCCAAATTGTGCTCCAGATACCGATCAAACCATTGTGGCTGCCATGGTGGACTTCGCAAGAACCGCCAATTTGGTCTTCAATATAGTAAACAACTATTTGCTGTTGCACCTATCTCCTCCCACAGTTTTGGTCGTAGAGCTTTCAAATTTTAACCAAAGCTTCCTAATGGTGATCCCAAACCAAATTGTGCTCCGGATCACGATCGAACGATTGTGGTCGCCATGGTGTACTTCGCAAAAACCGCCAATTTGGTCTTCTATATAGTAAAAAACTATTTGCTGTTGCACCTATCTTCTCCCACAGTTTTGGTTGTAGAGCTTTCAAATTTTAAACAACGCTTCCCTATGTTGTCCCCAACCCATTTTGTGCTCTGGATGACGATCGAACCACTGTGGTCGCCATGGTGGAATTCGCCATTTCCGCCAAATCCGGTCTTCCATATACTCAAAAGTATATTTAGCTCATTCCACATGACCATATACCGTATGCTATCGGTAAGACAGGTCTTATGGCGTGTATTATTATATACACGACCAAACCTGCCACAAGCAGAATGGTTGGTCATGCGGGGGCTCTTGTGTTGGTTGATTCCAATGATGGATACGTGCATTTTTCTCATTGAGGCATGCCTTCTGACTTCAAGTTATTGAATTTTTATGTCTGTTGAACTTATAGACTGTTTGAATCACAGCTTTTACACACCTGGCCAAATAGCCATATCAGTTGTGTATCGGCTTCATGTCCCAAAGGTCGTGGGTTCGATCCTGGATTCAGCTCGAAAATATTTTTCCTCGAGAAAATGCAAGAAATAATATTCTCATGTATGGTGCCTTTAATAGCTAGATAGCCATATCTTATCTGAAAGTCTTTGACTAGATATAAATGTCTGGTTCATAATGTACTCATGCATATCGTGTGTATGTTAATTCATATCGCATATGGGCCTGTAGCTTAGGGATATAGCATCGGCCTCAAAGTCATAAGGTCGTGGGTTCGAATCCCAGCTTGTACAACCGATTCCCAAAGATAATGGTATAATGGTATAAACAAATAAATATTTTTATAATTGTTATTTATATGCAGATGGTAAAACAAATGGATAACATATGACTTTTATACCAGCGTATGCATTAACACTTACCTGTTAAGTCTCATTAAAACAATGAACAAAAACGTGATTGCTAGTACTTGAAGAGCTACAAAGTAAAGCTTGGTCATTGTCCTTGACAATCTTGTTTTTTATGTTTCACCAGTTTGGTGTCGAGAGCGGTCAAATGCACGAAGGTGGCGTCTGCAGCAAAGCATCAACCACGTCCCCTAAACAGCGCCTTGGCCCTCTCCTTGCTCCGACATCGCCCTGTCGGCTTCTTAGTTATTCATTATCTTGCAGAGCCCCTAAATGGAAGAGGTCGCAT
This sequence comes from Hydroides elegans, assembly GCA_001703475.1. Classification (NCBI taxonomy): domain Eukaryota; kingdom Metazoa; phylum Annelida; class Polychaeta; order Sabellida; family Serpulidae; genus Hydroides; species Hydroides elegans. The sequence continues at coordinate 13,845 of LQRL01038923.1, forward strand.
ACATATTTATTTTATTTTCCCGATTTTCTTGCCCGACGAGCGGCTTTTTTTATTTCTTCATTTCTGTCTCAAAGAGCGGCTATTTTTATATCATATTTAAATTTCTTTCTTATTGTTTCCTCAGTTTGGCGTCCCGACCAGTGGCAACACAGAGGGCGGGCAAATGCACGAGGGTGGCGTCTGCAGCAAAACATCCACGACATCCCCTAAACAGGCGCCAGGTCCCCCTGTTGCGACGCCGCCTATAAAACGTCCACCTGCCGATAGCACGTTTGTTGGGCTGTTTGGGGATCCCATTATGAAGGAGGACCAGAGCAAGAAAAAGAAAGCAATCAAGGTATGATATATCTATTTCAAATGAACTTTTAACATTTTGTTTTAGATTTTAAATTTGTGTCCAACTTTTAAGGAATATATAAGTTCAACGACAAAATAAATGAAGAAAAAATAAATTTCATGACTTCACGATTTCTTTGAATATTTGATTTTTATTTGGTTGGAAGTTGTATATAGAACAAATATTTCAAATTATATCTTTTATGAAGTGACAAACATATCTTTTGTGCTATCTTTAAAAATAAACATCTTACAACATTAACAATTACCGGTACATTTTTGTACTCACATTTTTTAATAACTCGATTTTCTCATTTTCAGACCGAAAAGAAAGAGCTCGAAAGTCCCTCCGCCGGAAGTTCCTCAACAAAGCCACCATCCACATCTACTTCCGGTGAAAAATCGAGCAGCAGCCATTCAAGCAAATCCTCCTCTTCTTCCTCCTCCTCGAAACCGAAAAGTTCCGACAAACACCGATCGCAAAGTAGCAGTTCCAAAAGTGATCACGTGTCATCGAAAGGCGATCATTCATCGTCAAAAGATAAAGAGCGCTCAACTAGTGATAAGCATTCGGGCTCGAGCGATCGGCGCAGTAGCGAAAAACAGCAACACGTGGGCACTGAGCGACAATCGAGTGAGCGCAGTAGCGAGAAAAGTAGTTCCTCAAAAAGTGGCGCCACCAAGCGGCCACATGAGGCAGCCGTGGATGAAGACAGTCGCGATAGTTTCTCGTCGGCTAAAAAGAAGAAAAAGAAGGATAAGGACCGTGAGCGACAAAAAGAGAAGGAGAAGGAGGAGAAAGAGAAGGAACGGGCGGAGGCGAAGAAAAAAGAAGAGCGTAAATCGGCGTCGTCGGGACATAGTTATGAGAAGCAGAAATCGAGTAAAGAGAAATTCAAGGCGATCTACAGTGATTCTGATAGTGATAGTGCGGATTCGGATTTCTTTGAGAAAGAACGAGAGAAAGAAAAGGAGAAGAAGCGACAACGGGAGAAGGAAGCTGAGGCGAAAAAGGAACGAGAGGAGAAAGAGAAACAAAAGCAACGTGATGCAGAAAAGGCGAGAGACAAGGAAAAGGAATTGGAACGACAGAAGGAAAAAGAAGCAGAGCGCCAGCGGAGAAAAGAACGTGAAGCGGAGAAACAAAGAGCAAAGGAAAAGGAGGCAGAGCGACAAAAAGAGGAAGAGAAGAAGAAACAAAAGGAGAAAGAAGAAGCAGAAAAAGAGCGCGAACGACAAAAACAACTCGAAAAGGAAAAAGAGAAACAGCGACTAGAGCAGGAGGCTGCGGCTGAAAAGCAACAGGCAAAGGAAAAAGAAGAGGAAAAAATCAAGGCGAAACAAGAAGAAAAGAAACGGCGGAAACAGGAAAAGGAACGCAAACAGAAAGAGCGCGAACAGCGAGAAAAAGAAAAAGAAGAACAAGAACGAGAAAAGGAACGGCAACGTAAAGAACAAGAAGAAAGGGAACAGCGGGAAAAACTGGAAAAAGAGAAGAAAGAAAAGGAAAAGAAGAAAAAAGAAAAGGACCGTGCCAAAGCCGAGAAATCGTCATCAAAGGATCGCAAAAAGTCCAGCAAAAGCTCGAAATCGAAAAAGCTGAAAAAGGAAGTGATTTCAGACGATAGCAGTGATGAAGAAATAGAGAAATCTCCTCCGCCCAAGAAGCCGAAGGCCAAACAAGCCCCTACGAAGCCGATGACGTTTAGGAAGGATCTCTACGATGGTAAGTACATTGTTTAAATGATTTTTTTGCTTGGTTTGTACAGTGTTTGAATGTTTGAAGGTTTTTTTTTAATCATGAAAGTCTAGATTTAAAACATGCTGTTTCTGGTTGGTTTTTTTTTTCGTGACCTCAATTACATATAAGTAATATACATGTATTTTTGTTCAAATCCTTAATTATTCCCCGTGACACGAGGGATATAGGGTTTAGCTTGTCTGTCTGTCCCGGTTGATAGAGGGTACTTTGTGCACGCAAATTGTGTATGAAGGAATCAAGCTAGAGCATTGAAGTTTTATATACGTATAAACCAAGGTATGAAGTCGTGCCTCGTCAAGGTTTTATCTGGGTCGGTTGAAAATTATTCATTCTGGAGCACTTTTAAAAAAATCGATTTTTAACTTTTTCAGATGCCAAGCACTTTGTGCGCGCGAGTTTGGTATGAAGGAATTGAACTAGAGCTTTGAAATTGAATACGCATATAAACCAAGGTCTGAAGTCGTGCAGCGTCAAGGTTGCATCTCGATCAGTTGAAAATTGGTTCTGGAGCCCTTTGAAAAATGGCGAAAATTTCATGATCAGTTGAGGAAATGTGGGTGATAATATAAGGTATTATCATTGAAGTATGTGTGTATGAGGAAACAGCCAATATATGCCCTGTCTATGCTTGCTGCCAAGTGAGAATTCAACCTCAACATAGTGTCATGTCGATCCGTCAATCGTCTTTTCCTCGAATTTTCTTTCGGTGATGGAACACGCTATGGATGAATTAAGCTAGAGCTCTAATTTACATAAAAACCACATATTTAAGTTTTAAGTTCATTAAGGTTTTGTGTCGTTCAACCAAAATTGTCTTAATTGCAACCATACTAAAGAAATCAAGCTGGCGCTCTTATATGTTATATACATAAACATATATTGAAGCTGTGCCTCAAGGTTTCATGTCGATCAACCACATATTGTCGAAATGGCTTCCCATATTAAATAAACATTATGGTATTGAAAAATGTATTGAAAAGTGTTTAAAACTTCATTGGGGGCCATAGCATATGGATGTGCTTATACAAGCTTCTCTTTCTAATCAGTAAAATCATATTTTTGCTTCACGATCGCCAGTTGTCCTCCAAACGCATTTTGGGTGTGCTTTTGTGACTCAAACATATAATGAAACCATCCTGCATTGTAGCCTTGTTAAGGTTCATGGGGATTCAAGGTCACTGACCCTCTAGTCAAATTTATCGCTTAGTACTGTGTCAATGTATAGTATGTTAAATGATGTAAAGCATATTCAATCCTGGCTAATATATGTAATAAAATGTGTTTTTTTTTTTTCATTTATAATTACATCACAATCCCATTCGTTCCTTTAGTCCCATTGAGCCTCTTTAGCCATATTTAGTCTCTTATTATTATTTCTGTGTTTGTCGTAGAAATGCCATTTAAATTAATTCAAATAATATTGTTACCTCCCTCTCCTTATCTAGACTCCTCCTCGGACCCCTTCGATGACCACGCCCATGACAGCGACTCCGATAAGGATCAACCAATCAGCTCACCCCCTGCCGCCATCGTCCAACCAGATAAGAAATCTTCAACAGATAAGGCCTCCTTGACTCCCCGTAGTAGCGGCGGGACCCCGAGGCCTCTGAAGCAGATGTTGAGTGAGATTGAGAGTGGTTCGTCGTCGAGTGCATCGATGGATGATGATGATATTTTGTCGCCGGTAGAGGGAGTGGCGGTGCCCTTCCAAAAGGTGAGTATGGGGTTTTGCTGATTTGACGAAAAACATTATATATGATGATGGTTGTTATATTCATATGATGTATTTAAAGAAATTTAAAGAAAACCAAGCATGCGTTAAATTGTTAAGTATACGCCATTTGAAAGAGATAACATGTATGATTATTTAAAGATATCCTTAGAATTCTTTATGCATGTTAGACGGTGAATAAAGCGTAAATTATAGCTTCCAGCTCTCCCAACATTAGCAACTTCATCATTGTTCCAGCGCCATCGTCGCATGAAAGACACTACATGAAAATATACTTCTATACATTCTTCTTTGTATCTTAACATATTACATTTCATAGAGCTCAACACCGACTGTTCGTCTTCCCTCCAAGAAAGACCCCTCATCGGGAACCTCATCACCGCAAAAAGCCGCGGTCATAGCCTCGAAGCCCCATCAGTACCACAAGCAAAAAGTAGTTCCCTCCAAACCGCGCCCCGGCGATATACGGCACAAAACAAAAGAGTCCACCTCAACAGTCGCTTCAAAGCCGGCGTCGAAAAAGATCCACTCGGATGTATACACAGACGACAGTGATGAGGAATCGCAATTGAGTTCGGAAAGTAGTTCCAGTAGTAGCGGTGGCGAAAGTGAAGGTGAAGGACACCACTCTGAGGCGGCGGCGCCACCGTCGCTTAAGGACACGCACGGCAGTGAGCATGAATTAAGTGAGGACGATAATGATATGGAAACGACTCAGGAGCAGCAGCTGCAGCAGCAACCGGAAGACGGTGAGATTCTGTCGCCGATCAAGGTCAAACAGGAACCGGAACTACTAACGAACAGGCAGCAATCACGTGACGGCGTGATTAAACGCGTTGTGAATGGCAGTTCCGGAAGTAACACGAACTATGCGCGGCAAACCTCTAAGAGCAATCGCGATTCCACTTCAACCGCTCAAGCTTCTTCTCACGATGATGAATCTCCAATGACACCCCCACCCTCACGTGATCATCCCTTCTCAACCCAACTGTCACGTGATAATCGCAAAACAGATCCCTCCGCGAACACACCCCTAGTCACCGATCGCGATAATGCATTACCTCAAAATGACCGCGATATGAATACAGATTCATCCGCGACGGGCCTCAACAAAGACAGTGTTGATATCTACAAAGATAAGGCACCCAATGGGGAGGTACTCCACGATCTGCTTGAATTACAACGCCAACTTGCGGTGCTTACGAATAAGCAAATATTAAAACACGTGGTTTCTATTGTAATGGAGGCTGAGGCGGGAACTGTTAGTAAGAGCACGTTCGATTTCGATCTCTGCAAACTCGATTCTGGAACGGTGAAGAAGATACAGACCTATATTAGTGAATCGGTGGCTTAGAAGGTGGTTTGGTTAAATATCATCCATATCTCTCTAAACTAGCCACCGCCACCCCCCCCCCCCCCCCC